>VDFB02079463.1:0-21113 GCA_007258455.2 Sequoia sempervirens | reverse complement strand
CTTTCAGTTTTTTTCAAAAAAAAATAGATTTCTTATTTCAATCTAGTAGTCTAGGGGTTTTTTTGGTTACTAATATGCTATTGTAGCATGTGGCTTTGAATTTTCATGGGTCCAAGGCATCTTTTTGAGACTACTAGCAAGTGGTTTTGTAGGTTCGAATGTCTAGAGATTTTTTTTTTGAAAACCTATTGTGATTGCTTTAGATTAGAAAACACTTCCATTGGTGCTTTAAAAAGAACATTTGTTTGTCTCACTTAGATTTAATTAGGAGGTTTAAAGAAACTTTTTTGATTGTTCTTGAAGGTGGTAGGTGATTATGCTCTCACCTTATGCAAACTAGGTGATTAGAAAACCAGACCCATCTATTTTATGTTTTTGAACCTTAGAGGGGCCTGCCTCGAAAGAGGGAATGACTCCAACCAGTTTTTCACTCAGGCTGGTATATAAAAGGATGAGTCTAAATTGTCAAGTCCTCATGATATGTAGGCCTTATCCATGTAGTGCCTTTCAAAAATGGGTACCTACCTTTTCTCTTAAAGGTATAAGAGCCCCTAGTAGATTGGTTAAAGCCTTAAGTGGATTGCTATATGCTCATGAGGTGTCATGTCCCTAAGTATTCACTAGAACCCTTTTGTGTAGTGGTCAAAATCCCTTCTATTTGCTAGCGCAACAACGGTCATTATGAAGGAATCCACATTCTCGCAGTTCTTAGTAGAGGTGATCAACCCGCCATGGGAGATTTATGGGGGTTGGAAGCTTGGATGACCTAAGAAGTGAGTGCATTGTAAGGGAGATCCCATGTGGCCAAGCTTTTGGATTCATCTGCTAAGAATAAGTGTGAATGGGGAAACCCATGTGGAATTTAGAAAATATTGTCCTTGCCTAACCTAGGGTTGTACTTGTCTTCTTTGTGTATGATCAAGAAAAAATATTGTGTTTTCCAATTCTTTTCTAAAACATTCAAACAAATAAACACCATTTCATATATCTAGAAGCAAACATTCAACTTGAGACAAATTCAAAAAATTTCCAAAAAAATTTGCAAACAAACTTGACTTATTTTTCCTGCAACGCATCTTTTGTGATGCGTTCGCTATTCTACACTACATTTTCCATTTTCTATGACACATTTTCTCTAATAAGCCGCATTTGTTTGTCCTGAATTGCATTCGCTTAATAGAATGTTGCAATTGCTTTTTTGAGTCGCATTTGCTATCTGTAAAATCACATTCACTGAAACTATGACGCATCTGCCAAACTATAGCACATTCAAAACCTGGAATGATGCATTTTCCTAGAAAAATCTAAAACAATGTTGTAGTCTAAAAATTGAGACCAAACTTGTCCAATCTGTCATCAAACATCTTTTTCCAATAGCCTCTATCAAAAACCAGAAAGAAAATTGCTCAAATCTTCCATCATTTGCATCTTTAGCTTGCATTTACCCATAGGTTTAACTTTGTACAATTTTAGTTGCATCTTTTAGGGTCCATCATCTTCATTTTCAGACATAAACCAAGTCCTTAGGTCCTCATTCCATTTGCAAATTTTGGCTTAGGAAACCTTACCATAATTTGCAAAGTCATTTCCTTCAAGAGTAGGTGGTCATTGGACTTAGTCATCTTTATTTCTTTTAGTCATTGTCCTTTTTGTGAGACTTTCCAAAGACTAGTTAGGAAACCTCACCTTTTCATTTTGTCATCTTGTCCTTTAGTCACATTAGTAAGTCTTTTGATGACCCAAATTGAGACATAGATCAAGCTTAGGGTGGTTGAGTAACCTTCTTCCAAATCATTTAGACCTTTTCATTTGCATACCTTAGGACATTCAAGTCATATTAGTCCTCATTTTTCATACCTCATTCCTAAAAATTCAAAAAATAGTCATCATTATCCTTTGTCCTTTCCTTTAGGAAACATTGTCATATTGCATTTGCATTCCTTATAATAAAAAAATTTCAAAAATATAGTTTACACTTGCATCCCTTATTCACAATTTTTTTTTCAAAAAACATAGTGTCATCATTTAGTTGTCATTTTCATCCTCTTCCTAATTTGAGCAATTCCTTATATGGTTGAGACTAGGCTTCAAAGAAAAAGAAGACAAATGGCTAATTTTGGACAAGACACCAACACTTACATCTTTTGCAATGACATGAATCAAGACACATCCTTTATCAATCCTTTCAGCGAAATGAACATGCCATCTTCGTCACGTAACCCCTTCAAACCATTTATACAAAGGGACAAGCATGGACAAGTATATGCAGAAGACTTAGAAGCTGCAACAAAAAATACTAACAATAGCCTCCTTTGTGGAAGATTTAGTCTTACATGACCCACAAAGATATCTAGCCATGCTTTTGGACCAAGGGGCTAAATTTCCATGTGGCTTTGACATTAACACTTTGAGACCAACCTCTCCAAATCACAATGTTGGCAACAAAAGGGCAGACAACTGAGAGGGGGGGGTGAATTAGTTGTCATAGAAATTATACTTATTTAACGTATTCTTAGATCTGATAAATAAACATGAAAGAATAAACCATCACCACATTAGAAACACACATAACACCAAGATTTTTACGTGGAAATCCTATTAGGAGAAAAACCATGGTGGAGGTTAGTCCACAAGATTATACTCTGTTAAAATTATAAAAGAATTGTAAATGGGAATGCACATGCATTCATGCATACTGCCTAGAGCTCACTTCTCAAATACAAAAAGGCTTACTACCCAAAGGAAGACACACTATCTTACATAAACATTCAGATTGCATTTGCAATATTTTGAACTAAGAAAATAGCATATGCTTAATGCTTGATGACAGTTTCGATTAAGCATATAAACTCTGCTCACTCTTCTTCACACTTACATCTACCTTCAAAATATTAGAACATTAATCACATGTAGGACTCGTACACCACTACATCACATTCCCTATAATGGAAAAAAAAAATTGATCATATATATCTGCAACAAGGGATAACATCATCTACATGTCAGCTTCAATAAAATATAAAATGTGTACAAATTGTCAGCCCAATCTATAAACAATTTTCAATGTGCACCAACCAATGTTGGTGACAACATAGTAAATATTCAAAACAACATCCTCGAACACAAAACCCCTTCGAAAATTATTCCTCAAAGATCCACAACACGCTATAATCACCTTGTTGGCCATGATCATGAAAAACATGAACACAAAGAAGAAAATCACCAATCGCGAGCACAACGATCAATGCGGATCAACAACATAGATAGAGCATGGTCTAGAAACATCCACGAGCATCATGAATCACTACAGAAGCAACCACAACAACTCAAATTACTAGAATCACATTATCTTCTTTCAGGAACACCAACTAAAGCAAGAGAAAACTTTCAAAACATAGATACTCATAACTCGATAAAATCTTCATGCAGATCTCTGAAATTTTATGTGGATAAACTAGATATACTCAACAACAAACCCTTTAATCCATAACCTCTTATCATCAATATACTATGCTAGCCAACATACTAGAATTCACTGCACCACTAACAACTTGCAACTTATTTTATTACAATTTTCTTAATATCCTCGACATATACAACCTTAATTCCAATAGTGCTGACATTAGTGAAAACCACATATCAGCAACATCCAATAATCTCCCCCTTTGGCATTGATGGCAACACATGATGTGAAAAAAAACCATCAACACAAATTTCTCTTAACACTTTCTCCCCCTTAGATTTTCACAATTTTTCACATGACTCTTCTCCCCCTTTGACTTCAATTAAAAAGATACAAATTATCTTTCTCCATACAAGCTTTGAACCACATTTTTGAACATCTAACTACTCCCCCTAAGTAGTATCTGCCAAAACATCAATCCAGATCAAGATATGACTATGAAATGCACGGACTGATGCAAGCCAATGCATATTAATTCTAATTAGGAGGGATAATCACCCCTAGTTTTCCTCTGAGATACTCAAAAGTATCCTTAGACAAAGGCTCGATAAAGATATCTTCAATTTTTTCCTTAGTGGGCACATACTCCAATCTATCTTCCTTTTCACTCACCTTCTCTCTCAAAAAGTGAAACTTGATAGATATATGCTTGGTTTTTGAATGCAACACTGGATTCTTAGAAATGTTAATTGCACTTGAATTATCACAGAATATAGCAATAGGTTCATCATACACAACTCTGATATCTTTCAACATCTACTTCATCCACAATAATTGAGTACAATTGTTAGTAGCACCAATGTATTCTACCTCTACAGTAGATAAGGAAATGGCATTATGCTTCTTACTTAATGGTGCAAGAGCACCTTATTGCATTCAAGCCTCCGTGAGGCCAATATGTAAAAGAATGTTTAAAGAGTGATTAGGGGTCATTCAATAAGGTCTTTAAAGACCATTTTAATATAATTGAGTCATTTTATAGGTACTTTGATAAGTTATCTAGTAATTTTGTCTAATTTGCAAAAAAATGCCAAATGTTGTTGAATGGCACATGAAGAGTCAATTTTCAAATTTGTAATAATATTCAATGGATTTAGATGTTTTAGGGTCCATTGGGACTATCTAATAGCATTTTAATTGTTTGGAGGGTCTTTGGAGTCAAAAATGCAAAAAAATGCATATTTTGTAAAAAGTTGTTATATTGTAAAAATGTAAAAAAGTGCAAATGGTGAAGTCAAGTAGTTAGGAGGTTGGTTTCGGTTAGTTAGATAGGTTGGTTTTGATGTTCAAGGGTTCAAAACAATGTGTATGGTCGAATTCAAGAGTTAGTTGAAGATTTTGGTGAAATGAAGCAAATGAAAGTTCCATTTTTCTGTGTTTTTCATTGAAATCTATTGTTCCAGAGAGTTGTAAGGACTTGTACGGTTTAGTACGACCCTGAAACTTACATTTATGGAAATATAATTCAATTTATGAAGTTTTTTGTTCTTACCAGAAATTTTTAAAAGGTTGTTTAAGTGGTCTAATGGTCGAATCTTCACAACATCCCTGTTCAGAAATGAAGGTTCCAATTTTGAAGAAAATTTCATATCTTAAATTTTCACCATTGAAAAATCTTGAAAATTGGTTTGTAGGTCTGTTTTAACATGTTATTTTAGATTCCAAAGTTACAGGGGTGTATGTAAATATTTGATAAGGTTTCAAAGAGGCCCTAGGCTGGAAAAGAGTGATTTTGTGTGAATTTTGCATGAAAATGGTGGTTTAAAGCTAGGGTTTGTTAAAATAACATTAACAAAGGTTGGGTGAAGGTTCCTAATGGTTTTTCAGACATATTTATACTTGTATGAAGTCATAATAAAGAGAAATGGCTTCGGAAATATAAATTTGCTTGTTGAAGGGGTCTAAATGGGCCTAAATGCTGATTTGAACAATCTACTTTTAGAAGTTCACAAGTTTGAGTTGTCAAAGTTGGGAAATGGTTTTAAATCAATCATTTTCTATTGTTTAATGTGTTTTTCTGATTCTACAAGAATTGTTGTGTCTTAACTCTATTTTGGTATCTTGAAATCAAGGAAATTGTCAAGAAAGTTGCCTTGTAGAATGGGTAAATGAGTTGAAACCCATTGTTGTGAAATATGTTCTAATAAGTTGAATTGTGAAATCCTCTTGCTCTACATCAAATTGGTATCAGAGCCCAGTAAAAGGTCTGGGTTAGTTTTGGTTTGTGGTTTTGTGTTGTGGTTGTGTGCAGGTTAAAAAGAACTTGATTGTTGCCAAGGAAAGGCAGAGAAAAGTTGAATAGAAGCAAGGAGAGACTTGCTTGTAAAGATGGATTTGGTGAGAAGATTGAGAATATATTTGTTGGCAGAGGATGAGAGGAAAAAGAAGAAACAAGAGGGAAAAAAAGAAAGGAAGAGAAAAGAGGAAGAGATGAGGCAAAAAGAGATTGAAGAAATAAAGCAAAGGATAGATCAATTGCTCAAAAGAGTTACAAGTTGGCACTTGAAGATCAAGAAAGGGGTCACATGGCCTATTGAGAAGATTATTCAAAGGAGAAAAAGACAAGCAAAGATGGAAGCAAATGAGGCAAAGGTAAATTTTGTTGAGCAAAGTAAGTTACAGGTTGAGATGCATGATATTCTAATTATGTTTGAAGATGAACAAACTTCTTTGATTGTTGAAGAACACATTGATGTTGAGATGAATGATATGGTTGTTGGTAATCAATTAGTTGATGAAATTTTTGATGAACAAGTAGACAAGGTTGTTGAGGTTGTTGATAAGGTTGGTAATGATCCTCAAGATGTTGTTGATAATAAGGTTGATAATGACAATATTGCAGATTTGTTTGCTAATGAGATATATGTAGACTTTCGAGGATATGATGTAGGTTATATATGGTACTCTAATGATGATATTGAAGGTATAGATGATGTTGTTGAGGTATATGCACAAGAAATGGACCTTTGGGACATGAAGACAACAAATGTAGTAGAAGATTCAATGGTAAAGGTAGAAGAAGATGATGAAGAGTTGGTGCCTACACCTGAAGAAGAAGAGGACAAAGGTGAAATAGATTTGTAGTTACAAATTGAGCCACCAAGGTATGAAAATGAGATATTTACTTCATTGTTTCATGATGAGACTAATGGAATTTTTAGTTTTCTCCATGTAGAAGTTTGTGGTTATCTTGAGACAATAGAGGTAGAGACATTTTGGTTGATAGAGCAGAAGGAAATTCAAGGCATAGAGTGTATGGATGAGTGTGAGCATGCACAAGATGATATGATGATAGGAAGGCATAGTTCACTTCTTGTGCTTATGATTTCAAGGAAAACAAAGCCATGGGTCAAAATGAAGATGCAACTTTTTGTGATTGTAGGTGGTGAAGATTCATGTCTTTTTCCAGGTGCTTTACATTTTTCTCCCTCAAGGGACTTGAGTTTTTTCTTCAAGGGGAGAATGGTGCAGGAGCACCTTGTTGCATTCAAGCCTCCATGATGCCAATATGTAAAATAATATTTAAAGAGTGATTAGGGGTAATTCAATAAGGTATTTCAAGACCATCTTAATGTATTTGAGTCATTTTATAGGTATTTGGATAAGCTATGTAGTCATTTTGTTTAATTTGCAAAAAAAGTGCCAAATGTTGTTAAATGGCACATGAAGAGTCAATTTTCAAATTTGTAATAAGAGTCAATGGATTTAGATGTTTTAGGGTCCATTGGGACTATCTAATAGAATTTTAATTGTTTGGAGGGTCTTTGGAGCAAAAATGCAAAAAATGCATATTTTGTAAAAAGTTGTTATATTGTAAAAATGCAAAAAAGTGCAAATGGTGGAGTCAAGTAGTTAGGAGGTTGGTTTGGGTCAGTTAGATAGGTTGGTTTTGATGTTCAAGGATTATAAACAATGTGTATGGTCGAATTCAAGGTTAGTCGAAGATTTTGGTGAAATGAAGAAAATGAAAGTTCCATTTTTCTGTGTTTTTCAGTGAAATCTGCTGTTCCAAAGAGTAGTACGGACTTATACGGTTTATTACGGACCTAAAACTTACATTTATGGAAATATAATTCAATTTATGAAGTTTTTTGTTCTTACCAGAAATTTTTAAAAGGTCGTTTAAGTGGTCTAATGGTCGAATCTTCCCAGCAGCCCTGCTCAGAAATGAAGGTTCCAATTTTGAAGAAAAATTCATATCTTAAGTTTCCACCATTGAAAACTCTTTAAAATTGGTTTGTAGGTCTGTTTTAACATTTTATTTGAGATTCCAAACTTACAGGGGTGTATGTAAATGTTTGATAAGGTTTCAAGGAGGCCCTAGGCTGGAAAAGAGTGATTTTATGTGAATTTTGCATGAAAATGGTGGTTTAAAGCTAGGGTTTGTTAAAATAACATGAACAAAGGCTGGGTGAAGGTTCTAATGGTTGTGTAGACCTATTTATACTTGTATGAAGTGGTAACAAAGAGAAATGGCTTGGAAAATGTAAATTTGCTTGTTGAAGGGGTCTAAATGGGCCTAAATGCTGATTTGAACAATCTACTTTTAGAAGTTCACATTTTTGAGTTGTCAAAGTTGGGAAATGGTTTTAAATCAATCATTTGCTATTTTTTAATGTGTTTTTATGATTCTACAAGAATTTTTGTGCCTTAACTCTATTTTGGTATCTTGAAATCAAGGAAATTGTCAAGAAAGTTGCCTTGTAGAATGGGTAAATGAGTTGAAACCCATTGTTGTGAAATATGTTCTAATAAGTTGAATTTTGAAATCCTGTTGCTCTACATCAAATTAGTATCAGAGCCTACCAAAAGGTCTGGGTTAGTTTTGGTTTGTGGTTTTGTGTTGTGGTTGTGTGTAGGTTAAAAAGAACCTGATTGTTGCCAAGGAAAGGTAGAGAAAAGTTGAATAGAAGCAAGGAGAGACTTGCTTGTGAAAGTGGATTTGGTGAGAAGATTGGGAATATATTTGTTGGCAGAGGATGAGAGAAAAAAAAGAAAGGAAGAGAAAAGAGGAAGAGATGAGGCAAAAAGAGATTGAAGAATTAAAGCAAAGGATAGATCAATTGCTCAAAAGAGTTACAAGTTGGCACTTGAAGATCAAGAAAGGGGTCACATGGCCTATTGAGAACATTTTTCAAAGGAGAAAAAGACAAGCAAAGATGGAAGAAAATGAGGCAAAGGTAAAGTTTGTTGAGCAAAGTAAGTTACAGGTTGAGATACATGATATTCTAATTATGTTTGAAGATGAACAAACTTCTTTGATTGTTGAAGAACACATTGATGTTGAAATGAATGATATGGTTGTTGGTAATCAAGTAGTTGATGAAATTTTTGATAAACAAGTAGAGAAGGTTTTTGAGGTTGTTGATAAGGTTGGTAATGACCCTCAAGATGTTGATAATAAGGTTGATAATGAAAATGTTGCAAATTTGTTTGCTAATGAGATATATGTAGATTTTCAAGGATATGATGTAGGTTATATATGGTACTCTAATGATGAGAGTGAAGGTATAGATGATGTTGTTGAGGTATATGCACAAGAAATGGACCTTTGGGACATGAAGACAACAAATGTAGTAGAAGATTCAATGGTAAAAGTAGAAGAAGATGATGAAGAGTTGGTGCCTACACCTGAAGAAGAAGAGGACAAAGGTGAAATAGATTTGCAGTTACAAATTGAGCCACCAAGGTATGAAAATGAGATATTTCCTTCATTGTTTCATGATGAGACTAATGGCATTTTCAGTTTTCTCCATGTAGAAGTTTGTGGTTATCTTGAGACAACAAATGTAGAGACATTTTGGTTGATAGAGCAGAAGGAAAATCAAGGCATAGAGTGTATGGATGAGTGTGAGCATGCACAAGATGATATGATGATAGGCAGGCACAACTCACTTTTTGTGCTTATGATTTCAAGGAAAACAAAGCCATGGGTCAAAATGAAGATGCAACTTTTTTGTAATTGTAGGTGGTGAAAATTCATTTCTTTTTTCAGGTGTTTTACATTTTGCTCCCTCAAGGGACTTGAGTTTTTTCTTCAAGGGGAGAATGGTGCAGGAGCACCTTATTGCATTCAAGCCTCCGTGAGGCCAATATGTAAAAGAATGTTTAAAGAGTGCTTAGGGGTCATTCAATAAGGTCTTTCAAGACCATATTAATGTATTTGAGTCATTTTATAGGTATTTGGATAAGTTATGTAGTCATTTTGTCTAATTTGCAAAAAATGCCAAATGTTGTTAAATGGCACATGAAGAGTCAATTTTCAAATTTGTAATAAGAGTCAATGGATTTAGATGTTTTAGGGTCCATTGGGACTATCTAATAGCATTTTAATTGTTTGGAGGGTCTTTGGAGTCAAAAATGCAAAAAATGCATATTTTGTAAAAAGTTGTTATATTGTAAAAATGCAAAAAAGTGCAAATGGTGGAGTCAAGTAGTTAGGAGGTTGGTTTGGGTCAGTTAGATAGGTTGGTTTTGATGTTCAAGGATTATAAACAATGTTTATGGTGGAATTCAAGAGTTAGTTGAAGATTTTGGTGAAATGAAGCAAATGAAAGTTCCATTTTTCTATGTTTTTCAGTAAAATCTGCTGTTCCAGAGAGTTGTACGGACTTGTACAGACTTTTACGGCCATGAAACTTACATTTATAGAAAGATAATTCAATTTATGAAGTTTTTTGTTCTTACCAGAAATTTTTAAAACGTCGTTTAAGTGGTCTAATGGTCGAATCTTCTCAGCAGCCCTGTTCAGAAATGAAGGTTCCAATTTTGAAGAAAAAATTCATATCTTAAGTTTCCACCATTGAAAACTCTTAAAAATTGGTTTGTAAGTCTGTTTTAACATTTTATTTGAGATTCCAAAGTTACAGGGGTGTATGTAAATGTTTGATAAGGTTTCAAGGAGGCCCTAGGCTGGAAAAGAGTGATTTTGTGTGAATTTTGCATGAAAATGGTGGTTTAAAGCTAGGGTTTGTTAAAATAACATGAAAAAAGGTTGGGTGAAGGTTCCTAATGGTTGTGCAGACCTATTTATACTTGGTTCAAGTCATAACAAAGAGAAATGGCTTGGAAAATGTAAATTTGCTTGTTGAAGGGTCTAAATAGGCCTAAATGTTGATTTGAACAATCTACTTTTAGAAGTTCACATTTTTGAGTTATCAAAGTTGGGAAATGGTTTTGGATCAGTCATTTGCTATTGTTTAATATGTTTTTCTAATTCTACAATAATTTTTGTGCCTTAACTCTATTTTGGTATCTTGAAATCAAGGAAATTGTCAAAAAAGTTGCCTTGTAGAATGGGCAAATGAGTTGAAACCCATTGTTGTGAAATATGTTCTAATAAGTTGAATTGTGAAATCCTCTTGCTCTGCATCAAATTGGTATCATAGCCTAGAAAAAGGTCTAGGTTATTTTTGGTTTGTGGTTTTGTGTTGTGGTTATGTGTAGGTTAAAAAGAACCTGATTGTTGCCAAGGAAAGGCAGAGAAAAGTTGAATAGAAGCAAGGAGAGACTTGCTTGTGAAGATGGATTTGGTGAGAATATTGGGAATACATTTGTTGGCAGAGGATGAGAGGAAAAAGAAGAAACAAGAGGGAAAAAAAGAAAGGAAGAGAAAAGAGGAAGAGATGAGGCAAAAAGAGATTGAAGAATTAAAGCAAAGGATAGATCAATTGCTCAAAAGAGTTACAAGTTGGCACTTGAAGATCAAGAAGGGGGTCACAAGGCCTATTGAGAAGATTATTCAAAGAAGAAAAAGACAAGCAAGGACTGCAGCAAATGAGGCAAACGTAAAGTTTGTTGAGCAAAGTAAGTTACAGGTTGAGATGCATGATATTCTAATTATGTTTGAAGGTAAACAAACTTTTTTGATTGTTGAAGAATACATTGATGTTGAGATGAATGATATGGTTGTTGGTAATCAATTAGTTGATGAATTTTTTTATGAACAAGTAGAGAAGGTTGTTGAGGTTGTTGATAAGGTTGGTAATGATCCTCAAGATGTTGTTGATAATAAGGTTGATAATGACAATATTGCAGATTTGTTTGTTAATGAGATATATGTAGACTTTCAAGGATATGATGTAGGTTATATATGGTACTCTAATGATGAGATTGAAGGTATAGATGATGTTGTTGAGGTATATGCACAAGAAATGGACCTTTGGGATATGAAGACAACAAATGTAGTAGAAGAGTCAATGGTAAAGGTAGAAGAAGATGATGAAGAGTTGGTGCCTACACCTAAAGAAGAAGAGGATAAAAGGTGAAATAGATTTTCAGTTACAAATTGAGCCACCAAGGTATGAAAATGAGATATTTACTTCATTGTTTCATGATGAGACTAATGGAATTTTCAGTTTTCTCCATGTAGAAGTTTGTGGTTATCTTGAGACAATAGAGATAGAGACATTTTGGTTGATAGAGCAGAAGGAAATTCAAGGCATAGAGTGTATGGATGAGTGTGAGCATGCACAGGATGATATGATGATAGGAAGGCACAGTTCACTTCTTGTGCTTATGATTTCAAGGAAAACAAAGCCATGGGTCAAAATGAAGATGCAACTTTTTGTGATTGTAGGTGGTGAAGATTCATTTCTTTTTGCAGGTGCTTTACATTTTTCTCCCTCAAGGGACTTGAGTTTTTTCTTCAAGGGGAGAATGGTGCAGGAGCACCTTGTTGCATTCAAGCCTCCATGATGCCAATATGTAAAATAATGTTTAAAGAGTGCTTAGGGGTAATTCAATAAGGTCTTTCAAGACCATCTTAATGTATTTGAGTCATTTTATAGGTATTTGGATAAGCTATGTAGTCATTTTGTCTAATTTGCAAAAAAAGTGTCAAATGTTGTTAAATGGCACATGAAGAGTCAATTTTCAAATTTGTAATAAGAGTCAATGGATTTATATTTTTTAGGGTCCATTGGGACTATCTAATAGAATTTTAATTGTTTGGAGGGTCTTTGGAGTCAAAAATGCAAAAAAATGCATATTTTGTAAAAGGTTGTTATATTGTAAAAATGCAAAAAAGTGCAAATGGTGGAGTCAAGTAGTTAGGAGGTTGGTTTGGGTCAGTTAGATAGGTTGGTTTTGATGTTCAAGGATTATAAACAATGTTTATGGTCGAATTCAAGAGTTAGTTGAAGATTTTGGTGAAATGAAGCAAATGAAAGTTCCATTTTTCTATATTTTTCAATGAAATCTGGTGTTCCATAGATTTGTACGGACTTTTACAGTTTAGTACGGCCCTAAAACTTACATTTATGGAAAGATAATTTAATTTATGAAGTTTTTTGTTCTTACCAGAAATTTTTAAAAGGTCGTTTAAGTTGTCTAATGGTCGAATCTTCCCAGAAGCCCTGTTCAGAAATGAAGGTTCCAATTTTGAAGAAAAAATTCATATCTTAAGTTTCCACCATTGAAAACTCTTGAAAATTGGTTTGTAGATCTGTTTTAACATTTTATTTGATATTAAAAAGTTACAGGGGTTTATGCAAATTTTTTATAAGGTTACAAGGAAGCCTTAGGCTAGAAAAGAGTGATTTTGTGTGAATTTTGCATGAAAATGGTGGTTTAAAGCTAGGGTTTGTTAAAATAACATGAAAAAAGGTTGGGTGAAGGTTCCTAATGGTTGTGCAGACCTAATTATACTTGTTTCAAGTCATAACAAAGAGAAATGGCTTGGAAAATATAAATTTGTTTGTTGAAGGGGTCTAAATAGGCCTAAATGCTTATTTGAACAATCTACTTTTAGAAGTTCACATTTTTGAGTTATCAAAGTTGGGAAATGGTTTTGGATCAGTCATTTACTATTGTTTAATATGTTTTTCTAATTCTACAATAATTTTTGTGCCTTAACTCTATTTTGGTATCTTGAAATCAAGGAAATTGTCAAGAAAGTTGCCTTGTAGAATGGGTAAATGAGTTGAAACCCATTGTTGTGAAATATGTTCTAATAAGTTGAATTGTGAAATCCTCTTGCTCTGCATCAATTTTCCTAGAGTGATAACATCTTACCATGGCTTGATCATTGTACATATTCATTTCAGCAAGTTGTGTCAATACTAGGGGCAAACGTTGACATACTGGGGGCAACCAACTTTCAGGTTTTACCGAAGCAGCTAGACAATGACATAAAATCCAATCATGTAAACAAAAAATCAAATCACATGAACAGTTATCCAATCATTGATCCATATCACAATAGTTTTCAGCTAAGTTCCATATCATGACTCATATCTGGATGATCTAAAATCTTAATAATGTTTGGAATAGCAGTATCATATTTTGAACAATGGTTGTTTAATTTTTGATATCATCTCTCTAGAGCACACTCAATGATGTACTGAACTAGAGTGGAGAGGAAAGAGGATGATTTTTCTTTGTCTGTTGTCTTGAGGTTAACTATCAATTTGGTGCAAATATGTCGCGAGACATGATTTCCAAATAATATCATTAATGGCAGTTCCAAATTTGCATTAGAAAGTGGTTAATCTTTGTCTGTTTATGCAAGGAATGCTCAGGTCCTCCTATTTCAATTATACCTTGATGCTTGTGTTCACTTGCTATATCAAAAATCATGAAAGTTGTACTCAGGTCATCATTGGTGCTAATTTCCCCTCTGATGCTTGTACATACTTCCAACATTTTAAAACACTCTATGATGATTCAAGAAAGCTAACGGAAGGATCAACAAACAGTTGGTTTCATTTAGATCATTGTACATATCTACATACTAGATTTGCATCAGAGTTTTAAAAAGGCTGAACAAAAACATCAACGGTTGTAATGTCTCTTTGGACTATTTGTGGAGCACATTTAGACATTTGTTTCATTATCATCTTTCATCTTCATTCTCATTTCATTAATCATTATAATTTCATCTAGGTCATGTACATATCATATAGTTTATCATTTATCATTCATTTTCATATCATTTAGATACTTTATCATTTAGTTATCCATCATTATGCATTATCATTTCATTTATCATAATTTCATTGCATGTCATTGATCATTTTATATCATCTTCATATCATTCATTTGCATATCATTTAGATCCTTTATCATTTTCATATCATTCATTTATCCATCAGGTATTTCATATCATTTCCATTTTCATATTATCTATTGTCTTCATATCATTAGCATCTAACTTATCATTTTCATATCCATTTCATTTTCATTCTACGCAGTTGCATCCCATTTACCATCTTCATTTTATCATTTCATTTTGCCTATTTTATCATTACATTACCTTTTCACTACATTTATCATTATCATTTCTATCATTTTTATTAATATTTCATCATCATTTAATTATCATTATCATCACTACACTGGCCATTGTTTCCATTATCATTATCATTCTTTCATCATCATTTCACATATTGTTTCATTATCATTATCATTTCATTACTTTAATTATTTATTTACCACGGAAATATTTTACCATTTATTTATTTCATTATTTATTTATTTATTGTATTTAATTTCATAATATTTCTTAATGACATATTTCACTTTATTTATTTATTCGACGCTTCTTTATTCTCGTGACATTATTTCGATGATTACGATGATGATTTTTCATTTATCATTTTATCATTTTCATTTACCATTTCCTTTCATTTATCATTTCATTACAGTTATCATTTATCATTTATCATTTCATCATCATTTTCATTATTATTTTATCATCATGCTATTACATCATACATTTCATCTCATTGTTGCACTCAACTATCATTTTCATATCATGACATTTTTCCATAAAACATTCGACTCATATCACATATCATTTCTTTTCTTAAATCATATACATTTCTTTTCTTAAATCATATGCATACTACAAATTCATGATGTATCTCATAAACATAAACATCCATTTTTCATCACATCATCATTATTCATTGCATTTGAAAATTCCAAAAACAAAAATTCCATGCACACATTACACTTCCACATCATTTTTAAACATATCATCCACTTGCATGACATCATTAGTATACATCACAAATTGGCATCATAGCATGAATCATCCTGCATCACATGGTTAGGCATAAAATCATTAACATACATATCAAAATCCATCTCATAACACATAAAAATGCATATCTGTACCATCAACACATCATCACATCAACAATGCACATCATCAAAACTATCGCCGCCGCATATCATCACTCATCAAAAATACATACAAAATGTCCAATGTCCAATGAAACTAAACAGTATAGAGAGATGCATGAGATATGATAAAAAACAATATACATGCTCCCACAAAATCAGATACATCAATAATCTTGTATCAATAACTCAAGGCTGGTTGGTGGACCCCCCTGATGGAGCTAGTCTAGAGGATGATGGACTGCCACTAGTCCCTACATCAGGATCCTATCACGGCCCTATGACCCCTTGCTATGTGTGGTCATTCATGATCTTCTCCTAGTCCTACTATGGGATTGAGGGTAAGGCTCTTTGTGGTTGGGAGGACACAACTCCTCATACCTCACCCGATAGTACTCAACCTCCCTAGCAATCTCAAACCCCTCTGCAATGGCCTCTCGTAGAGATGCACTCTCAACGATGCCTATGAGTCTCTATGCCACACCCTCTACCTCAACTGCCCTCCATCTGAAAGAATCCCTCTCTTCTATCAACTGGGCTACCTGTGAGTCTAGGGCAGGAGGTACCTGTACCTATATCTGTGCCTATCCTATGCAAGTTGTGCCTGTAACTGCACTGCGAAACCCTGAGCCTGAGCCAATTGGCTCTACAACTGCACCTGTTGCCCCTGAAGTGTTTGTACCTAGGCCTGTAGTGTATCTATCTGCACCTGTTGCGCTGAAGAGGTGACCCTAATCACTATTTTTCATTTGGTATCACTCCTCGGCATCTGCATGCCCTGAGCACTACCCGCAATATCAGTCCTCTGCCTCACTGACCTTTTCTCCTCCCCTCCGTCATCTCTGTCGTCATCCCCATTTCCATCATCTGAGCTCTCCTCCCCATCTCCACTCTTCTCCTCATATCCACTCTCCTCCTCCTCTCCTCTGCCAACTGTCTGCTCCCCACCTGCCACATCCTCTCGCCTCCTAACCCCTAGCTGTGATGCCACCAAAATGGGATATGATTCATTTGGACATGTGAACCGCGAAAATTGGTGTGTGTGATAGTAAACAAAGTACTCCTCCGACATGCCTGCATCAACAATATCGGGTCTACTATCCCATACCTCGGGTTGTAAATCTATATACTCTATATAAGCAACCTAATATGAAATGCAAGGTCCCCATCCAGGCTCATCCTTGCACTGTTCATAGTGCGCAACGCCCTGAGGCATCCCCTATGTGAATCCAAACTACCTCTGTACTCGCAAGGCCAAAAACCTCTCTATGATGAATGGAGTATGACCTATCAAAAAATGGGGTATACATACAAACGACATCTCCAACTGATCTGTATCCCATGCCTCACATTCCATGTATGGCCTCCATATCATTGAATCCATATTATCTAGGGTTTGTCTCCAATACTATAACTTTGCCAGCTTGGGTTGGACAAGTGCGATAGAATAGGCATATACATATGGCCTACCTAGTGGCCTAACTCTCAGACACAGTGGTCTAGTCACAGCAATATGCTCCCATGCCCAGATCTGGAGCAGGGTAATGCCACACAAAAAACTTGATGATCCTCTATATACCACCTGGTGCAAGTCATGATATAAATGAGCTAACATACAGCTCCCCCAGGCATACCTCCATGGCGGAACCATCATCTATTTGATGATCCTCCCCCACCCAACTAATAGCCCCTTTGACCGGCAATCTAGACAAAGGAAGCCTTTAATGAATGCACCCAACACTACAGGTAAGGCTAGATATCCCCTAAATTATGCCCATGGCACCCAATACCCTACTATATGCACATCACCATACACTCTCCTCAGTGCCTCTTTACCACCTAACTCCTTGTGGTCATAGAACACAAGGGCACCTACCACTAGGATCCCCAAAATCCTGTATACATCCTCTGGAGTCACCATCATCTCACCTGTTGGAAAATGAAAAGTATTGTGCTCAGAATGCCATCTCTCATAGCCAGCTCCCTATTGACAAATAGCCTCCTATTAGTTCAAAATGCTTAATCGCTTCTAATCCTTAAAGTAAATTATTTCCTATATGTACTACAAGAAACATCATAAGCGCTATCTTATTCCCTAAAAGTGCTAAAACGAACTGTGACAACCTAAATTTGTGCCAAAATACATCAAATATCAACTAAAAATGAAAAATTTCAAAGCAAAGTGGGTTGAATCGACTCACCGGTGGTCCATACGCAACTGGTCTCTGGTATTGACAGGCCCACTTGAATCTATGCCTGTGATAAGGAATCTCCATCTCGCCACATCACCGTCAATGCACAGTATCAGTAAAGTCAAAAGGTGAAAATGACTTATCCTTTTTATCCTTTTTACCTTTTAAGGGTCAAACAAGGTGAGTTTTTGGTGGCATTTTGTTATTTTTAATCTGGGGCAGCTTTTAATCAATTATCAGGAGCTAAATCACTATGTCCCTCTCATCTGAATTTCATCATCAACTCAACATTTTTCTCATCATTAGTGATTTACCTCCTAAGGGGGCATCATCAATATCAGCCGCATTTTTTTCAATCAGAAACACATCAAATTCAAAGGCATATTAAAGCACCTTTTTAATCAGGCATAATGCCAAAAATTTTCCGCCAATAGGGGCAAAAATCAAATGCATCAAATTTCAAAAGAAGAATATTTTTTCAGCTGTGTTTCTACACATCATCACTTCAAAGAGGGGCAAAATGAGCATGCATAAAATTACTGCGTCTAATCCCCGCATTTAATTGAATATTTTATTATTTACTAATCCTCTTCTGTAAAGTCCTCTTACATATGATTAAATTTAATTAATTTACTAATTTAATTATATTGTTCATTCACTTTATTCTTCTGTCATGATTAAATAAATCAATTTTATTTAATTATTTCACATCCATATTTCTACTTAATTAATTAAATAAATACCCTTTATTTATTTAATTTTCACCTTTTTGAATTTAATTAAATATCTTTCATATCTTTTCAAATCATAACTAAATACTTTATTTAATTATGAAATCCTCCATTATTCATCAATTCTTAATTAAATATTCTATTTTAAGAAAATCTTCCATGTCACCAATAAATGAATAATTGAATTTATAAATTCATTATTTATCTTCAAAATCTTTCCAAAATCTCACAAAAAGATGTTTTTTATAATTCATCTTTATCATCTCATCTTATCTCTTCTACGAAAAAGGAAACAAATCTTGCTTTTTGTTTTCTTCTATTTTTCTCTCCAATCTTATCCATCTTCGACTGTTTAATTGGCCAGGAATTTTCACAGCTATTGATCACATCAGCCAATCAAAATCTTTTGAAAACTCTATAAATATCCCTGCCAATCCAAGCATTGGTTACACACAACACACACGTACATTAGAGCTTACTTGCATTCTATCATTGTAGAATTTTAGCATTATCATTATCATCTTTAGCTTTCGTAATTTCGTAATCTTTCATTTTAATATCCATAGCATGTTAGTCATATCTTAGCATAGCATGCATCCATCTTTAATCTCATTCTCTAGAAAGACCGTTTGTTGAGCCTAGCCCAAGATCTGAGAGCAAGTTGTAATCGATAAAAACACTGGAGATAAAGGACAATGGAATGTCTTTGAAGCATAAACGGAGTTTGCATTTCTTTTCTTTATTTTATACTTTGATTTAAAGTTTCATTGGTGTGTTTTATTTATTGTTTTTTACATTTGATACACTTAAAAATTGATCACACAAGAGCTTGTGCAACAATCACACACATAATCTACTAAATCAAAGGAACATGAGCATACAAAAGCCATTTGAGCTTGATGCATGATATAACATCTCTACAATGACTGGTACAATACTAAATATAATGCCTCATCCATCAGGGTGTACGATCCTCATCAAGATGAAGTCTCACCCTAGAGGTATCCTAAGAATATGATGGACATCCTCCAACATAACTATCATCTCCATTGTTGGGAGATGAAATGTGCTAGTATCTGCATCCCATCTCTCAACCAATGTCATCTGTATAGCATAATGATACCTCATGGGTGGCATGAGGTATATAACAATCTAATAATACAAAGATTTTCCTCCTCCTCCTTAATCAGCCAAGTAACCTACTTGTGGAGAAGGATAAATAGTCATCCTCCTAAATGTTGAAAGGTGCATGGAAAACTCTGAAAGAAGAAAAGGAAATCATCAATAACATAGAAAAATTAGTTAACCAAATAATTAAAAGAAAATTAAAACTACCTTTGAGCACTATGGTCAGAATTGGACAGGGTCACCATTTTGGGTTAGGGGGTCTATAAGGATAGGGTCACCATTCTAGGACAGGGTCACCAAAATGGGACATGGTTGCCTTTTTGGGACAAGGTCACCACAATTTTTGAAAAATATCAAAAACAGTGCAAAATATAAAGGTAAATTGCAAGCAGAAGGTATACGAGACTCACCTCTACTGTGATGGTGCCTCTCACAACCTCAGTTCTCAAGACCTTTAGTCTCGAGGGCTCGTATGGTCATCGGCTCAACATCAAGTCACTCCTCTGTAACAAGGTATCTCTCTCAATGGTAAATTTTAAAATAATAGTGAAAAACATGATTTTTCACTAACATATACTAAAAAAAATTAGTATATTTCACTTAATTTACCATACCTTGGGCTAGAGAACACTATTTTTTATGTTGTCTATTATGTTGGATTCATAGTTCCATCCCTAATCTTATCTAATATTTACTGATATATGGTGTTTTGGTCTCATGAACCTATCATAAGCATCTCCATCACAAAACCTAGTAATTCGATGAGATTAAATTGCTACCCTGATTCCACCTCCATAAAGCAAGAAAAAATAGGGGAGCATACATCTACCCTCAAATTTGATTCTATGTAGAAGTTTGGAATGTTTATTTCAAAGAATAAGAATAATTTGAATAGGTAACAAATTGGTTTTGTGAGATGTGGTTCATAATGTTGTGGTTTTGCAAATAACTTCATTGGGGGATTTATTCTCCCTATTCACATATGTACTATAATATCCATATGAGTATCATTTTATGAAGCATGATTTACTTTCAGTACTTTATCTTGCATATGCACATAGTATCATATGGCCTCTAAAGTGGGGTCTAAGTGTAGCTTAGAAAATTGTACTCCCTTGTAGGTGATGGTATAATTTCATACTTATTTTGGACCTATATTAGTGACCTTGCATTTATGCATTTTAACACTTTCTAAATAGGCCCTAATTCCCTTTATTATGCATCCCAAGGCCTATTTTTATAATTCTTCGATACTGAAACAAGCATTGAACAAATGCATCCTATCACTAAATTGCCCAAAATTTGGGCCACAACCCATTCACCCATGGGTGAATGGGTCCCCATCATTAGCCAAGACCCACATTTTAATAGCTTCTTGGTGGTATTTTAACATTTAAAAGTCAAGTTGTAATTATTGGCTATCAAGATCTAATATTTGAGAAATTAGAGAAATTCCTATAAAAGCCTAGTCTT
>VDFB02079462.1:0-27298 GCA_007258455.2 Sequoia sempervirens | reverse complement strand
GATTATCATAGGTGTTATTGAGCCATTCTCATTTTTAGAGCTTCCGAGACTCCATTCTTGCTCCTACAATAACATTTTTGACTGATATTTTTTTGAAAGTGCATTATTTTTTGTGTAATTTTTAGTGGTACAATTAGTTTGATCTCATCTATTGTCAAATTTTTACTTTGAGCTTGTGGCCGAATTTGGCAATCTATAAACACTAAGATCAATTTCACTTCACTGTTGTTGGAAAGTGGCATCTATAGTCACACTAAATATAAAGTGCTACAAATCATATATTTCTGGGGGGGTGTCTTGATTGAGTATTTTTTTTTTTTGGGGTAATCTTGCAGTGGTTGATTGCTTTCTTTTGCTTGGTTTATGTTCTTGCAGATGGGGAGATCTCAAATTGAACTCCTAACACCACATAGTTATGATTCATGGAGAAAATTAGTATGTAATTATCTCATGATGAAAGGTCTAATAGGATATCTAAAGGAAACCATTCCTCAACCTACTGATGCTAAAGAATTGGAAAAATGGGACCTTGATCGTGAGAAAAAACTTGGATGCATATGTTTCTTAGTCTCATTTGATTTACAATTTCATGTTGAATCATGCAAAACACCTAAAGAGGCTTGGGAGGCTTTTGAGAAATTTTATGGTAAGATAGATAAGATTAGTGGATATCAAATTGATAATGATTTGATGAATCTGGATCCTAAATGTTTTGACCACATCCAAGACTACATCTCCAAAGTTAAGCAATTAAGAACACAACTAAAATATTGCAACATTGATAAGGAGGATTTACAACTGATTATGATTGTGCTATCCAAGCTTGGTCCTAATTATTCAATATTTGTTTCTCGCTTTCATACCCATCGAATTTCTATGGAAGCATCATATGTTGATCCTAAGTTTGATGAATTTACAAATATCCTAATCCAAGAGGAAGCTAAGTTAATGAACACCAGCCTAATCAAGTCTTCCAAGTCACAAGCATTGTTGGCTAATGAGTCTAAGGTACAAAAAGAATAAGGGAATCTTGATGAGAAGAAAAAGAAGAAAAAGAACAAGCCACATAAAGAATTTGAATCCTCTCCCTCAAAAGGGGGATCATCCAGGAAGGAGAAGCCTACATGTGCATATTGCAAGAAATCAAAGCATGATGAACATCAATGTTATTCAAAACAGATTGATGAGTTGAAGCATCTTCTTAACCAACATCAAACCAATGAGTCTTCATCAAAGGGTTCTTCTTCTTCTTCTTCAACAAAGACCAATAACAATGAGGGGAAATAACTTGTTGTAGTTGCATATTCTAAGTTAGAGAGGTGGATACTCGATTCAAGAGCCTCACATCACATGGCTTCATCAAAGAGTATGTTCTCTTCATTTGAGACTTGTTCATCGCCACACATCTTGATGGAAAACAACACATATATGTGTGTTTGTGGGAAGGGATCCCTTGACATGGATGACAAAGCATTCAATGGTGTTCTTTATGTGCCTTCATTGTCAACCAATATCCTTTCTATCTATCAGATCACACATGGGGGAGCATGCAAGAGTGTTGAGTTCACACCAAATTCTGTCATAATCTAGGATTTTCATACCAGAGATATAGTTGTAGTTGGGAGGTTGATCACCAATATCGAGTCTACACCTTCTCACATTTTTCTCCTAATGATTCAATAGATGTTCACATTGAGACATCTTGTGTGGACACTTTTGAGGAGATTCAGTATGGTCATTTGACTCTTGGTATTGTTTCATCTACTAAGGATCTAGTGACATGTACTGATATTCCATCTCCTTCATCTACTGTTTGTTGAAAATGAAGGTAATGTTGTAGCTTAAAACTTGTAAAACTATGAGACTGTAAATCTAATTAAGTGTTCTTTGTGACATTTCTTTGTGTATGATTAATCTGTTTAGATCAATTTTACCAATTGTAGAAAGAGACAAAAGAGTGTAGAAGAATGAGACAAGGAGATAGAAGTGACACAACATATACATGGAGAAACCCTTTCGGGAAACAACTCCACTAGAATCAATAGTTTTTGTATTATTTAACCTTAGAACAATATTACAATAATACTATATCAATCCTTGATTTATATGCTTCCTTGCCTTCAACAATCCTTTTTCACAACTTGCAATAAACTCTCATACACTTGCTTCAATTAATAGACAATAATATGAGCATGTAAACTCATAAGAGTTGTACAATACAAGAGCATAAATCTCCTCACAAAAATCTATGCCTAGATTGGGCAAGTAGAGTTCCACAATGTAATCTGAAGTCAAAACAAAGTCTTCCTCAATTTAGGTACCCCAAACTAAACACTTAATTGAACTTTGGTCAAGAAGATATCATGCAAACTTCACCTCAAAGTTGGTGCCCAAGAATGGGCCCACTTGACTAAGCCTTATAAATATCTTCTCATGCAAAAGGTGTTAACTGAAAGATGCCAACTTGGGCACCCAAGGTGGTCCCAAGTCAATCTTAGTTAACTAAAACATATCTCTCTACCAATTCATGCAAACACAATGCATGATTGATCATCCCCACTTAACTGAAAGTATCCACCTATTATCTATCATGCAACTCAAGTCAACTCAAGTCAACAAGAATTCAACTCAAAATAACTACATGCAACTGAAGATAACTAAACCATAACTAAACTGAACTGAACTGAAATGATACTGAATTGATAGTTCCACTCCACTCATGTAAATATCAATCCCTAATTTGTAGGATCAAAACATGCATTACTGAAGTGTTATCAATCCTCCAAACAATTAACTAAAGCAAGGTGGGTTCCACCTTCCATGTGGGCACCCCATGTGCTCCTATCTTGTAGGAGCTCTTCTTGTATGTCCCCACATGTTCCTATCATTTAGGAATAATCACAAATGTCAATTTACATATTCATTTCATTCAAATTTAGTCTCTTTCTGATCCTAGAGTTGGGGAACACTTTCCAAGGACTTAGGAGATACATGAAATATGTTTAGGATTGCAATTAAATGGCATCCTATTCCCAACATTGTTGTACTTGAGAATGCTTGTGATTCCACAATTTTGGTTCCTTGTGATTCTAGAGATGGCTACTTGGGATGACTACTTGACAGACATTGCTGGTTTGTTTTGTGAGTCCAAAATTTTAGATTTGGGAGACATCATTGATTGCATTCATATTTTCTTTGATGGAGATGATCCTTCTTCATTTGTTGCGAGGGAACACTTTGACCCTCTTATTCATTATCTACATGATCATTCTTTGCAGTTTGACATGAGTGTGGATTCTTTTGGACAACATTTGAAGGAGGCTTCTTGGTCTTTAGAGGATGTATACTTGTCTTTGGATTGTGTTCTACAATTGCTTTGAGGATATTTTGGATTGTCTTCTTCAACTTGGCGTGGCCTAGAATGTCTGTTTGGAGTGTGATACCTTTCAACATCGACATGGAGACACTTGAGCATTCTTCAGAGTCATCATCCATCATATTTTTCTCTCATCTTCCTTTCAAGAATGTGAAGACATCCTACATTCCATGTTGGTTTTGTTTCTTCCTATGGGGAGGAACGTTGTTCAACGTGTTTGGATCATCTTCAACATTCAATGTTGAGCTTCTACCATCATTGCAAGAGACTCAACATTGAGGGGGGGTTGCATGGTCTCTCTTCTTCTTCTCTTATGGGGGGGAATTTTTCCTCTCATTGGGTTTTGTCCTTCTCATTCTTCATTGAGAATATTTTGTATTTCATGTCTCTTTTGGGGAGGAGTTTTTTCCCACTGGGTTTTATCCTTTTCCCCGTTTGTGAGAGATTGTATTTGCATGTGTACATGGGTACCTAGCATGGCCTCGTAGCTGGGACCCATCTTTGTGTCATTTGCATAATAATTAGCTACTCCCTTAGTTTTATTTAAGGGGGGTTGTTGGTGTAAATAAAGTCTTGTACCTAGTTAATTCATTACTAGGGGACTTATTTACATGTTAAGTTTACTTAGGTCCTAGGAGGGAATCTTTCTAGAAGGTTTTAGTTGTCATTATATCTTATCTTATCTTTTGTTCTAGGTAGTTGTGATATGTTGTCACATGTCATAGGATTAAGACACTTGTCATAATCTTGTTTAGTCTTGTGTCTCACCTTGGCTACATAACCAAGTGGCCTCATACATTGTATATTATCACATATTCTTAGATAATCAATTCCATTTCAATCTTGAACATTGCATATTGATCTCTCTTGTGCTTTCATGAAGTGCCTAGATCTTGGGTGGCTATAATCTTCAACCAAATCTTGCATGGTGTAGAGTTATTCTTTACCAACTCTTACACTTAACTTATAGACATGATAATTAGATTAATTGTGGCATATTCACATTCTTAGGTTTAAGAACATGACATGAGGATAAATTTTAGACATGAGAGTTCAAATGAAGTATATAATTTATTAAAAAAAACATCAAGTTTGAGATGTGTTTATTTTGGTTGATGTGAATGCATGATTCGATTGCATTCTAATAAGCACCTTGGGTTCGAACTTGAAATATGTTTGACAAGTGTGAAGGCCCTATTTAATTACATTTTAGTGGCTACCTTAGGTCTAGGAACAAAAGATGTTATTTAAATTGGGATGCAATAAAGTAAATAATGTAGGATTAATAATAATTTTAGGTTTAGGCTAGGTCATAGGTTGATAGAGACATGACACATGGTTGACATATTGAAAAAATAATGGACGTAGAGGCATACAAGATTTCAACACCATATGAAAAATTATGTGGGAAGATTCAAAGGGCATTAGATACTATTGTGGTTGTTCATATGTGACCTTTATTCTTTTCCCATGGGGTGACGTTCTAGGTTGCATTCTTTACACAGTTATGGTTTTTGTCTCTATTTTAAACAATGTCTCATATTTAGTTCAATGGGGTGGGTTCATCACTTAGTATATCCCTACACATCTTCCTAGTCTTCAACTACTAGGGGTATGCCTACATGCAAGATAATGCAATATGTCTCCCTTAGGAAGAGAGAGGATGGTTAAAATCTTATTGCTAGATATTTCAAATGATAGTATGTTCCAACCCTTTCTAAACTTCCTTTCATAACCTATTTTTATTGCTAAATTTTAGAAAAACTTGTATTTTAATTAATTAATTAATTAATTAATTTATATAATACACTTATTACAAATACTTATTGATATATCCATTGTGTTTATAGTAATTTAATACACTCAAAATTCTTAATTATTATTCATATATTTGCTTGAATTATTTAACCTTTTTACCCTTACAACCATATCTTAAGTAATGACAATGATACTCAACACTAATGAAATAGTTGACTTGTCAAATTCATTGAATTTAGTGATGTTTCAAAGAAAAAATGTGTGGGGTGAGGGTCTTGTCATATCTCCATCAAACATTAAATAATGGAACTTGAAGAGATAAGTATTTGGTCTTTTCCTACCAAACGAAGTACTACTTTGATTATTTAGGATATTATCCAAGACTTTTCATGTGTTTTTTTTTTACTTTTCAACTATCTAACTTATGGTTTTAAGCAATCCACTTAAATATAAAAAAATATATAGAGAAATGGTGAAAAATAATAATAAATTTAGGTTTAGTTTTGATTATTGAATCATTTAATGTTTTAAAAAGTTCATCATAATATGCAGTTAATGTTTTATTTATTTTTATTGTAATTTATATTCAATTATATGAATTAGCTTAAGAGAGATTGATAATAATAGTCAACACTAATTAAATAGTTGATTTTCTAAATTCATTGAATTTAGTAATATTTCAAGGAAAAAATGTGTGGGGTGAGGGTCTTAATGTTTTTCCATCAAATATTAAATAATATGAATTTTATTTGCTCTAACTATATTATTTGTTTAATTCTAGATGCATACCATGTAAATTTTAGATCCATTGTGGGCCACTTGAAAAGATAAATCTTTTGTCTCTTCCTACTAAACAAAGTACTAGTTTGATGTTAGTTTGATGTGTTTAATAATTTACTATTATTACTCTTATAAACAAATAATTTTTGGTTGACACTTCTCCACTCCTTATACTAATTTTAGGTAATATAAAAAGAAAGTAACTTAATAATATCATTAGATTTAATTTTGACTATTAAATTGTTTAATAATAATTTATATTCAAATTTTTTAACTATTGAAAAATATATAACATGTAATAATCATATCTTTTAATACTCCAAATTCATTTGGATTTAATGATTCTTCAAGGGAAAAAAATGTGTGGGGTGATGTCTTAAAGTAGGAATCGACTATCCATATGAAGTTTGATAATCTTCTAATTTTTTGGAGTTAGTGTATTTTGATAAACAACATTTCCTCCATGATTTCTATTTGAATTTTTCTACATTTCACTATGAAAAGATCATGCCATAAAGGTGGATAGACATATAAAATCTTCTCTTTTAGGAAAGGGTCACACTACAATTTGGTATTTATTTATTTATTTTTCAACATAGTGTAGAAAAATAAGTAAATCTGAAAGTTCCTACAGACCTAAATATGTAGGTCAATATCTATGTAAATTAGATTTGAAAAAATATAATGAGTTATGTTAATAAATCAATCGAGTAGATGAAATCTTAAATCGTTTAGTTCTTTGTTTTGCTAATGGTGAGTACTGGATGTGAGAGATTTGATTGTGTAATATGCTTGATAATTAGGTTTTCAATTTTAGATTTTAGAAGGAGATTTGTGTTGTGGGTTTCTTGTAGATTTATTTTTAGTCTTTGTTTTGAATTGAATATTTGTTTAGGATGCAATCATGCACAATTCTATGTGAGGTGGTGCAATTTTGATGATCTCGTGTGACAATTCAATGTCTAGTAGTTGTAGACTCTTGAAACTTATGCAACTATGTAAATGTGGTGCTAAATAATATCTTTGGGGTCTACTAAGTTATGATTGGAGTATTGAATTGATATGAATAATGGTCTATGTGAAGGTTTGTGATATTATAAAATATTTTGAAACATCTTTTAATAGAGAGAATGGTGATTTCATGTTTAGTTCTAATTATTTTTAATCTTGTAAATGTACATGTGTTGTCATAAAAAATAGATGACATTAAAAGTGGAATATACTTACATATATTTGGATTCTTTTTGATTTTTTTGGGATTTTTAAAAATATTTTATTTTAAATTTTTATACAAACATTATTGTTACTAGAAGAGGTAGCTCAAAGAAGATTGAAAAAGTGATGAATATATCATGGATGTGGAAAAAACGCATTCTCCTCTTTGTAGAAAATATTGATTCATCACAAATAAGGTAGAATATCTAGGACTGGAATGTTTTGTCTTCATTTCTTGAGCTTTACGGATTCTAGTTGTAAACCAAACTTATTACATTCATGAAATTAATCTTGTAAACCATCAAAGAGTCATGCGAGGGATTTCCTTGGTCATGGGAGATTTTTTCTTAACATGGGCTAAGCTAGTAGGTTACTATAATGTTTTGATGTCTTTCATATCAATCAGAGAGTCTTTTGTGATCAACCAATGGCCATGAAGAGTGTTGGAAACATGTGTAATCTCTTTAGTCATTTGTTTTTGCTATATCCTACACTAGTGGGGTTAGTGCAACAAATATTAATTCATTCTAGAGAAGGTGGAGGTTTGCATTAGTTAGCTATATTGGATTATTTTTGTATAATTTTCATGATTTACATTCATTTACAATACATATATGAAATAGGAGAACACATCTAGAAAATAAATTAGGGGACCATACATAATACACAATATATCCTAGTTAGAATTTAATTCAATATGTAGAAGGGAGCATTACAACATAGTTATATCCACTTGTCAGATATTTTTTTAATTGTAAGACATGTAACCTCACTATTTGAAAGTGATTTTAACCAAAGAACAAGAGAACATATTTGTGTAGGAATTCAAGGTCCATAATAAACATATCATTTTTTCTTAATAAGTATATAACACACAAAATTATAATCAAATTGTTAGTTTTGTTCAAGTTCTATCTAGAGAACATATTTAAAACCTAAACCTATAGAATATCAACCTAGGATGATGAACTTAAACTCATGATTAGAATATGATAGCTAAGAGGCCAAATACTCAGAGTAGGTATCTTTTCTTCAATTTAGTCTTTGCTAAGAATTTAATTTGTGTCACTATTCCATCAAATCTCCATCTTCACTCATCCCTATGAATCATTTTTAATCAGTAGATTTATTATTGACCACATTTTTTTTGATCAATTGGAGTGGAATGGCTATCATTTCCACATGTAGAGATCTAAAACATAATATTCTAAAACTAAAATTCAAATTTATACTTTGTTTCCCTTTTCCTGCAAGTCATTGTGAGCTAACTTAGTGCATTCTTATGTGTATTTATATTCTATATTATTGTATTAATGAATATCACTTATTCATTTGAAATCATGAAGGAAAACATAGATAAACATTCACATAAGAGAAAATTATAGCATCACGATAGGGTATTAACCTAAAAAAATCTCCATCATCATCTAAGAGATATTGCATGCTTTCCTATTATGTTCAGTCATTGCTCATCCTTTTTAAATTTTCCCAACAAGGGTTTTAGAAAACAAGAGAATCAATTTCAAATTTATACTTTGTTTCCCTTTTCCTGCAAGTCATTGTGAGCCAACTTAGTGCATTCTTATGTGTATTTATATTCTATATTATTGTATTAATGAATGTCACTTATTCATTTGAAATCATGAAGGAAAACATAGATAAACATTCACATAAGAGAAAATTATAGCATCACTATAGGGTATTAACCTAAAAAAATCTCCATCATCATCTAAGAGATATTGCATGCTTTCCTATTATGTTTAGTCATTGCTCATCCTTTTTAAATTTTCCCAACAAGGGTTTTAGAAAACAAGAGAATCAATTCTTGCCTAAAAATTACTAGATCCTAAGGCATTCAATTACACAAGGAAATAATTTCTTACAAATAGGTGAACAATTTTTGTAGCACCCCTCCATTTTGGCTCTTTTGATCGGCAATGTTCTTCTTTGTTATGTTGTTTCTATTAATGCTGTGACTTTCGTACTTCGTTACTATTTGATCACAAAATGTAAAGCGATGTGAATGTTATATTTTGATGTGATGGTATTTTACTCTAATGTTATCGTTATGGCATGCTTTGGATTAGCTTAGCAAATATTGAATTAATGATGCTTTATGCTTTTGATTGTATTATTGATGTTATATTCGTCAGTTAGTAATACTGTATTGGTGAAGGGGATGGGATTGTACCACTTGCTTGCGAGCGCCCTACGATTCCGAGATTTCCTCTTCACAGTGTGTTTGATCATATTATATATATATATATGCATGTTCGATATACTCCTTGTTTGCAGGTTGACAGATACAGGACATCGACTCCACCTGGTTCATAGGTTTGAGTGTGTCCATTGGCCAACAGTATTCGATTGGGAGATAGTAGCTAGGTTTTTGTGCCAAGTCATCACCCTAGTCATAGTGTGTTGTCGGGTTTTAGTCGAGTTAAGTAGCTTCTTGTTGTTCATCTCTCCCTGATTTCATTTAAATTGCAAGTTGAAAAAGGTAAATAAATGGCTTTATGTATCTAAGTTGTTTATTAAATTTATCTGGTTATAATGTTATAAATGCTAATTAATTTATTAATTAATAAAATGATCTAATATTGGATTGATTTATTTTATTGATTAATTAAATTAATTGTGTTGAATTGAATTAAGTTAGCCATTTTGGGAATTAAGAGTGTTAAATGATTTTCGAAAAAGTTTAAATTTTTTTGAAAAGGAAATTTTAAAAGTTTCAAATGCTTGTTGAAAAGGAATTATTAAAAGCCTTAAAGTTGTAAATTCTTTTGAAATGAAATTATTAATTTTTTAAGTCTTTTTGGAAAAGAATATTTTTAAATTCTTGTTGAAAAGAAATTTTAGTTTTAAATTTTCAAATAAAAAAAATATCTCCAAAAATGCATAGTGGGAGTAATAACTATGGTGGATGGGATATTTTAGGGAAGTTGACTAAATTTGGGGGAGTTTTTCATTTTTGAAAGAAAATTCCTGTTAAAAGGAAAAGGAAGGTATTCTTGTTTGGAGGATGCATTTTGAATTTTGGGTGAGGATTTGGGAAAAGCTTTGGAAAATCTTCTTGCAGGGAAGCTCAAATTTCTTCTTCAAACTCTCCTTCAAGCTTCAGATTATAGGTTCTCCTTGCTTATTGTTTTAGAAATTTGCATTTTCCATTTGAAAACTTGCTTGGAAATCTTTTTTGAAAACCTTGGTTAAATCTTAAAAAAAATTTAGATTGTTGTTGAAAAACAAAACTTGCAACATAAATTTTCAATTTCAACAATAGACAAATGGAAAGAAAACAAAATGAAATTAGAAAATCTCTATTTGGAGTTGAAATGGTTCATTTCAAATTTGAAATTTAAACCAAGAAATTGTGCTTGAGAAATTAGTTTTATTGTAAAATTTCTAGGGAAAAGTTGCACAATTTGACTGTAAATGGAATTTAGGTATATATATATATTTACATATATACAAACATATATTATGAATGTATTTGGATCATTCTGGAAAATTTTATTTTGAATTTATTACACAGGAATTTTCTGTGCAACAGGGGATTGTTGTTTTGTTTTTTGTTTTTATTGAAATAATATATAATTTTTTAGAGGGAGGTTTGGGCAACCGCCTTTCATGGAGGGTAGCGCCAGCTTTCAGGCAGCATGTTGTTGCTTATAAAACGCACTTCAAAAGGGAGGTTGCAGGCACCAAACCTCCCTTTGGGGCCGTCTCTTAAATCATCCCTTTGTTTTTATATTTATTTTTAATTTTTTATATTTATATATATATATATTATATATATAATATAATATATATAATATATGTTTATTTATTATATAATATTATTTAAATAAGATTTTATTATTATTTATATATATAGTATATACATTATATATATATATAATATGCATATATATATATATATATATAATATGCATATATTATATATATATATATATATATATATATATATATATATATATATATAATGTATATATTATGCATTTTTAAATAATGGGATTTGGAATTTATATGGTTGATTTGAAATATATTTATATTTAAATAATAATTATATATATTTAACTATGTATATATATTGGTATATACATTAAGTATATACTTTTATATTTATATTTAATATATGTATTTATATTTAAATATTAATTATTTAAGATGATTATTGTTGCTTTAATAGAAGCAAAAATTTGTTTTTATAACAAATGATTTTATTTAAAAAGTGGACTTCATAATAAATATTTTATTTAAAAAGATTGATTTTAATCATTGTGTATGATTGAACAAATGTAATTAAATTATTAATTTTAAATTCCTTAATGTTGCCAAAGTGATTTGATTTACTTTTGAGTATGTGCAAATAATGTTAATTATTTAATTGATTTCATGCACTATGTCATTGCTTGGCTTGGATTTAGGAAATCCTAACATTAGTTTATTGAGTTGCCTGAAATGCTTTCTAAGTGATGTTTTCGTTCATTCTCGATGTTGGGCAATTGAGTCATTTGTTTATGTAAGTCTTCCAGATGGGGCTTTTCAATTAATTGTGTGGGTTGTCGTAAAATGTTAGCCAACCTTTGGATTGTCTTGGGTAGTGCATATAGTTGTATCCTGTTGTTTCACCCGGTTTTCACGAATGAGGATGGTTTGTGCCTCCTTTGGAAGGAGTGGATTATGTGTTTTGTAGCCTCCAAGTGTTTGGAATGGGTTTTGTTATATGTGGCCTCCTTGGATTGGAGTGGTTGTCTTATCTAGTTACCCATTGAATTTTGGTTTTGTACCATGTGTGTGTCGATAGGAGAGTGGCTCTTTGTGGGGGTTCAACACACAAAGGGGCGCCAGGGTAACTCACTTAGGGTTTAAGGAAGTGATGATTTAAAAAGAATTAATGAAAAAATTTCAGACTAATTAAGATAATGAATGCCTCTCTCATGACTTATGCACTTATCAAGGCTTGAGATGAGACGAGAAGCACAGTTTGTATGAGGGTCCGACGGTTGGTAGAGGCAAGCCAGGGTAACCTAGGATGGGGGTCCGGTAGCCTAGGAAGGTTGAGCCTGGGTAACTCATAGAAAATGTTGTGTGACACTCTCTCTATATCAACAAAAAGTCAGTTTGTTGTACTGCGTAGATGATCATTGTTCTCTGGAAGCATTGTAACCTTTGTGTTAAGTAATATTGTGCTTGTATACGATTCAGTTCAGTTATGTATTAGCCTGTGTCTAGAGGTAGATGGTCTTGTATAGGAATTCCTTGTTACTATCTCCTAGCACGGGGGGTGAGCCTTCAGGTATCACTTGGTTGGGTGGAACGTGCACCTTATTTCGTTGGGTTTTCTTCTTGTTCGTGTGGACGAGAATTTTAATTGGAGAGCTCGTGGGATCCAGTTTCATTTCATACTTTATTCATTTCAGTTGAACTTGTAATTTATTGCCCCTCATTTATATCGAGGTGGAAGATGTAATTTATAATCATGATGTTTTGGATTTACCTCATTCGGGGAATGAGAGTTGTAATCTTATTGGTCAATTATGTTATTTGAAAACATGTGGTATCCTTTATTATTTGATGTAATTTATCATATGTGGAATGTATGCATTCTTAATTCTTTAAGTAATTAAATGTTATTTTTTCATTTCATGTTTCTTGTTTGGGTTTTAAAGTAACCTTAGTCTCATAAACTTAGAGGTTGTTGCAATGGGTAGTGAACTTGCATGTTGTTTTGTACTTAAACAAAAAAAAAATTAATACATTTGTGTAGTCAATTGCAACTTCCTCTAGGGTTGCATGGCAGGGCGTTACAATTTTCAAGAACCTTTAGTAGCATATACCTACATACATATTCCAACTACATACTATATTTAATTTAAATTTAACTTCTATTATATAATTTAACATATGAAGTTCTAGTCCTAATTTTTAAAATCTTAGCAAAGATTAATTATTGAACTATTTATTATAGATAGATTTGCACAATGTATCATTATTTTTACATATTTATACGTCAAACCAACCTTCTCACATGTCCTATGGTTTTGGCCTTAGGTTTAATTTCTATTATGAAAAACATGGGTTCATATTATCTTTCTAGTTGAACATCCATTATAGGGTAAATGCCAATATTTCTTCCATTTTATGAATTTCCTCAATGTAATCTTAGATAAGACTCTACTAAAATTATTAAAAAATTCTATGTGAGGGAGGAGTGTATGAAAATGCACTTGGAATAGTTGACCATGTCAATTCTAGTTTAATTCTAATTGTAGGATATGCATTGAAATTTTTATTTTCCATCTCTAATTTCTGAAATCTAGAGGAATGTTTTCATGATCTAATGCATGTAGTCAAAAATTGGATAATGGAAAGTTCTTTGTGGGAGGGTACAAATAACTTGAACTAATTGAAGATCCCTTCTAAATTCCATTCTCCTCATGTAAAATAATCCAAATTTAAGAAAATTAAAAGAGCTATTAAATACCACATATATAATGTTGAATTTATAGTATGCATTAGGTACATGTATGTTATGTTGGAAGTAAATGCACATAAATTATATAGATACACATGCTAAAATATTAATTATGAAAATTTGTCACTATATATTTATGAATAAAAGGATATTTATATGTGTCATCTCCATATAACTTCCCAAACCATACTACAGTCAAACTATTTCACAAACAACTAACAAAGAGCTAAGTTTATGACATGATATAATTATTTACAAATATTGGAACAATAAATGAGATTTATATCATAAAATCTAATATACTCTCTTGATCTATAGGGGGGCTTAGATGATCTACAAAATCTATGAATTTGTTAATTAAAGAACTTAATCTTGCTACTCTACAACTTGATCCTATAATCTCCTAGTAAGTTTTTTGTGCATCGTCTTATTACCTAATTCTTCAATTTGTACTTGGTTTGAGCATATTATAAGTATCCCTTTCAATTAGAATTCAACATGTCTCTAATAATACCATAGTATGAAAAAAAGGTATATCATTCTCCAAATAAATGACCAACATCCCACAAATATCATTTGTTTCTTGACAACCCTTATAGCTTTTTAGTAGGGTTATCATCTTGTTTACCACCCACATTCAAAAAACTGAAATTCCTAATTCATCCTCAATGGTGTCATGAGATAGTTGTGAAGTGGATGTGAAATAATTTGGTTCAATTGACAATCTCCCTTCTCTATGTATATTAAGGTACACACCTATTCTTTGTAATTAGTGAATGGAGAGACAAGTGAGAAGAAGAATGGAAAACACATCATGCATCTAGTCTAACACATATTATTTCAAACTTGGAATAATATAAATTTTCTATTATATTTCTTGTAGATGTACCTCTATTAGAAAAAAAATAAAGAAAACACATTTCCTATAGATGCACATAAATTAGGATAATAATAAACTCCAACTTAACAAACTATATGTACAACAAATCAATTAATCACCATCACAAAATGTTTCTCTCAGATAAATTAATATTGATTTTTTTTAATTATATACATATTATAAATATAGACCCGTTTATATCTCTAAATTATATATTTAAATATTTTATATTATAATTATTGAGTCAAATGCATCTCTTAGTTATGTTTTTGAGCATTTTTTATTAGAGATATGGAACAAGAGCACCCCTAGGTTGTATTGGAAACTTATTGCATTGTTTTTAGTTATCCTTGAATTGGTAGTGTGCATTTATTTCATGAAAAACTTAACTTATATAATTCAATAAACCATTTTTGGGACTCATTAGGTTATATAGGGAATTTTTGTCTCTAGTGCTAGTATATTTAGTGAAATCATATAATTCCAAGTAATTAAGAATGTTAATATTATTTAGATCTTAAATATATATTGTACTATTACACTTAACACTTATGTATGTTGACTTATTAAATGCACATGTCATCGCAACTTTAGATGATTAACAAAACAATGGATATCATAGGTTACCACTTTCTATTGATCTCAACTAGACACCAACAACAATGGATGCAATGCAATTTGGAGATGGTAAAGAAATTATGAAATGATTTTTAACAATTTTGAATGTTTAGTTTTTAAATTAATTTAATAACTAAATAATGTAATTTATAGGTTTTGATGACATTGTAATGGAGGACCATGATCAACACTATTATGGATAATCAATATAGTTTATTATACTTTCAATTTTTTTGTAGTATGTTAAGTACTTAATGTTAGATTGATGGTTGGGGAGAAAAGAGATTCTTTCAATGTGTAAGTTCAATTATAATTGAGGTTCATAGTTGTTGAACCATTGTATTATCAATTATTAATTGATTAAGTGTTTATACTATTTTATGTACTATTGAGATTACTTTGTTAATATAATTGACATAATTTTTGCTTATGTATACAAGTTACATTCATAATTATGAGGTATGTTTATAATTGTTATTAAAAGTAAGAATTTTTATAGTTAGAATATGGGGTATGCTGCAACTATTGATTTCACACCTTATTCTTTGGTTTATGGTACAAAGGACATAATGCTTATTGAGATTAAGAATACACGACCTTAATACTAACCATGCAAATAATTTGGTGACCTATTCAACTTGAGGAAAACTCTATATGATTTATAACTGCAACAAAAACATAAAGAAAAATAATGGTCTTTTGAACACCTAAGTTTGTAGTGTATGATTAAAAATTTATGGAAAAAATTCAAAGGGTTTAATTAATTCATTGGCCTTATTTAAATACTTTGAGAACACATACAATAAGAAAAGATATAGATATTTTATTTACTAGACAACATACTTGAATTCACCTAGTCTTGTAGCATATTCCTACAACAACAAGAATACATGCCAATTCTATGCCTTGTCAACACAATCCCTTTAGATGGAAATATTTCCCATTTTATTTTTAGAAAAATAAGAGACAATAATACTTCCTTCAAAAAGGTCCAATTTTTCATGCCAAAAATAAATCCAAACCTTTAATTCCCCCTTCACTTACTCCATCACTTATACAATTATCTCATTTAGAATTTCCTCCAAACAAATTCTTAAATGCGTCTATGTTTATTTTTTAATAAAATGTTCTTATTTTATATTTGTCTTTACTAAAATATTTATGCTTAATGGCAAGTATAAATTTGATTGACAAGAAATCATAAAATAATAAACTATAAAGCTATCAACATGACCACTAGAAAGATGGTGGATTTCTTGAGTTGGATTTTTTAGGTGATGGTATAATGAATGACAAGATGGATGTATGGCAAGTGGTAGAGGGTAATATTTTAACATTGATATGCTATGAATTTTGCATAACAGGGGAATATGATACTTTGTTTAGGCATTCAAGGTTATGAGGTAAATTTAGTTGCTAAGTAGGTAATCATTAAGTTTATGGAGTATTTGTGTTATATAAAGAATAGAAACTCTCATTTAGCATGAATCATTTATATGTGCATATTGACGATTTGATATTACCTTTAGGTACTTTTACTAATTTTATTAAATTCTAAAATTTGATTACACAAATAATAAAATATGATTAATATATTCACTAAACACTCCAACTATGTCCATTAATATTCATTGGTTCTAAGGTCTAAATTTAATAGTCATATGATTATGATTATATTTAGATATGTTTGTTGTAAAATTCCAATCAAAATTTTAAAAAGACTATTGCATAAAAAAAGAGCTTTTTTACATATCATCAACATTTATATAAGATTATAATGATATATATTTTATTTATATATAATTTTATTTGACACCTTTAAATAAAACCGTTAAAAAATTACTTATCACTTTGTTATTTTGTTATTAGCCGATAGGCTATTATAGGTGAAGATTTGACCGAAGAAGTCTTACTGTCTGATGCCGAAATTTTTTTCAAGCTTCTTGCTGCCGGATTTGGTAAGTATCACACAACATTAAATATTGGTGTTGCCAGGGCCACTCGTCACACCTGCATGCCGAGAAAAGGGATGCTCATGCCATTAAATGGCATGGTGAGCCATTTGGTACGTCACACTTGCCTCCAGAGAAAAGGGACGCTCGTGCCATTAATATGGCATGGTGACCCATCGGATGGAAATGACAGTTCGCAGAGGAAGTTTGACACGCAACCTTTATAAACGCACATTCTTAGGCAGTCTGATATAAACTTTCTGAGCATCGCCGGAGCCAAAGTGTGTCCTTTGGCATCTTCAAACCCGAGGAGGGCTGCGACATTGCCCATGCAGTCGCGCACATGGCCACTATGGCCTCTGTGCTCGAAAAGACCCCATATCTCAACGTTTCCATTCTCAGGTGCCTTGACTTTTCATGGGTATGTACCTTTTTTTCTTTCTGAATATCTCCTTGGGCATTCATTAACTTAGTTTATATCTTCTAATATTGCCTTGTTTATTGATGCAGGCTGCTGGCTGGTTTCGACTGTCTTCACAACAAACAGTTAAAGTAATGCCCTTTGCAGAGCTCTTGTTGGGAGACATTGTGAGTATACACAGAATATGCTGCAGTTGGAAGAGACATGACATTCTCTCTTACTCCTGCCTCGCTATTCTCAAATCTTACTTTAACTACTTCAATGGAATGATCTCCGCGTCTTTCTTGAACTGAAACTATCGTCTTTTTTTAATTGATTTTTTACATTTTCTTCTGTCAAGTAGTTCTATACCTACGCACCCCAGCCCGAGTCGTGTGTCCTTCCCGCGTTGTGTCTCTACTTCCATTTTAACAGGAGCTGGAATTTGATAAAAAATTACTTTATGAAGTGCGATCTGATAACATATGTTGTGTATTGTATTGGTATATTATGAGTTAATAAGTTTAAATTATGAATTTTGATAGAGTTTGTATTACGAGATCACATTTTTTTTGGGCAGTCTGTCAAGCAGTCGTGTGTCATGTTTGGGTTATATATTTTGAATTCAAAATTTTGAGAGCTTCCTTGCAAAATCCTTTTTGTGCACCTTCTGCAATTGCTACATTTCATTCCATGGGCAATCTATCGCACCTGCAGAACTTAGACTTTGGAGGGTATATAAATCTAAATAATGTCCCTGATACCATTCTCCATCTATCACAGCTGAAGCTTTTAGGCCTTTAGAGAGTGTATAAGTTAACTGGCCTACCTGATACCGTTGGCAACTCGTCTCCTCTGTAGCACTGGAAATAGAATGTTGTAGAGGTCTAAATAATCTCTCTGATTCCATTCGTAACCTATCCCAGCCCAAGAATGGTAGCACAAAATCCTGTGGCCTCTGGCTTTTCTTGACTGATGCCATGTAGTAGCCGCCTGCGGTGTCACAATCACTTACATAAGGTCGTGCAAGAATATAATATGAATGAGATTTCTTAAGAAGGCGGTTAGTTGAAACTAGAACTATCTCAGACAACTGTTCCACGAGTTTACTTTCTTAAAATTTCCAAAAGCCTTCTCTGCCTGCCCTTGTTGGCATATATATGGCCTACAACTTTTAAGCTTTCACAGTTCTCAGGGTGGACCTCCTGAACCCTTTCAAATATGAGGGAGAACTCTTGAGATCTCCTAGCTTCATTTGAACCTATCTCAGCCGCAGCACTGGAACATATTAGGAAGTTTATTAGTCTAAATAGTCTTCATCGTTCTTTTGGCATCACTTTCCCGTTGCATTTACTTGAAAGATTCTAAAGCCTTTTCAATAAGTCCGTCGTGTTCACATCCTGCAATCACTTTCCTCCTTGAGATGCTTGCTTTTTCTCCATTTACCTCAGCTTTGAGTTGTTGTTTCACTGCCTTGTCTTCATCATCATCGTTAAATGGGCATGCAACACCAGCGTATACTTTGGAGCTAACCCCAGTTGTATTTTTAGGCCCTTCATCCTTAGCAACCACAATTTCAGCAAGGAGCGATGAATAGTTCTATGTTTTGGAGTTACCAGTCTGTTCATAAGGTTTGGATGACTCTCCACCCACACACTTAATTTCACCATAGTCCGTTGTTTGTACCATTCATTAACACCGCTCTTCAATGCCACAAACCTATCTTCATCAACGAAAGTGAAATTAATTCCTTTGCACAGACCATTGAACAGGTCACTCGCTTCGTCATCACTTCCAATGGAGCTCTGAATTATTCCCTTCTTCTTGAGCAAAGCCACGTCCTCCACATAATTCTGGAAATCGAAACCATCAGTTGCAGGTTAGGTTGCATCTATTGGAGACCCTGGCTCTCGTCAGTATTGTAGTAAATTTTCTGGCAGAGTTATAGTGGGGGTGGATGTGATGGCAACATTAAGAGAATTGCAATAGTCAGTTTACTAAAATAAAAGAAAAAAGAAAGAAAGGGGGACTTCATAATGAATTGAAAATGTGATTATTTGCTGAATCTCCTTGTAACATCATGACAATAGAACAAATTCCTTTAAGTAAATGCTGAGTTGACGTCGTTGGTAGGGGGTAGGAGTGTGTGTTTAAAATCTAGCGGTGGAGTGGCCTACCCTTAGGCGTTATGGTAGAAAAGAGTACACAGTTATGCAGTCTCAGGATCGGCTTGGGTAGTCTCATCAAGTCCAAATTCATTGTACAAGGAGGCGTGATCAGGGTGCCAAAATAAAATAAAAACAGAGTGAGGACGATCGCGTGGTCGGATGATAATGTCACCTAATCGGGCTGCCAGAGCTATTCTACTCTAAGCTCAAGGCAAGGTAATTATGAACTTTCTTCGAGGATATTAACTGCGACCTAGAATATGGTCAGGCGTAGGTGAGGATATTTTTGATGCAAGTCAAGTGCCCTTGAGAGTGGTTGAAGATCAACCTGATAGTGGTATCTCCCTCTTCAAGTATGGATTGACAATTATTTTCCAGATGGTGGCCATGTCGTGGTAAATGCTAGCCCTATTTGTGTAAGGAAGTCGAGTCAGACAACCCTATTTTATATGCATTTGATTTGTGGTGTACTGTGATTATTATATTTGTGCTACCTGTTAGTTTGTAAACCTTATCACATAAAAGATTTACATTTTCTTGTGATTTCCCCCCTACCCTTCAATATATTACCAAAGTCTTAATAAGATAAATAATTATAAATTAAATTAATTATAATATTTTTAATCATTATTTATAATTTCATAAAAACACATAAATCATAAAAATAAATTTCAAAATTAAATCTAAATTAAAAAATAAAATAATATAAAATAAATGAAAAGTCAAAATATATCAAAATCTAAATATTAATAGACATAATAATTTTAAAACATTAGTAACAAATAACAAACTTATTAAGTTAATAAATGGTTAAATTAAAAGTAATTTAACTATTTTTTTTAATTTATTAGAATTGAAATATTAATAAAATGTGTACCTTTAGATCTAAGGTTAAGAAGGAATGTTATGTCCCTTGATTAAGTGGAATAAATTCACAAATTGTTAATTCTACCCTAGCAATTTAATTTAGTTTATGAGAGTTAAATAAATGATGATGAAATCTAACTCCCACCCACCAAGTGGGCTCACTAGGAATCTCCCAAGTTTAAGAACATTTCTTTTCATATTTAGAAGTAGGGTCCCCAGAGTAAAAGATCTCTTACATCTAAAATGAAGTATTTAATAATCTACTAATTGATTCCATGATTTGTCTCCAACCTTCAAGTAATATCCTTGAAAATAATATGTAAAGTTCATCTCCATACATAGCTGAAAAAAGGTTGTACATGTTTTATTGGCAATCTTAATAGCCATGCATACAAATTTACCAATATAATGTTAAATTATTCTCAAATCTAGAGCTTCCTATAATTATAATGAATGGTAAGATAGTCTAATCCAAATGAAGCTAGGAGTGTATGAAATTTTGTGAAGAATCTTAAAAGAGGGAAACCCTTATCTGACACTCACATAGGTATCCTTCATGAACCATGGACCAAAATGTAGAATGTCCTCCTTATCTTTCTACAATTTGAATTCAAGTATTAAAAACCATTTTTAGCCATTTTTCTTCCTATCCAAATAAGGCCTCTATGTACTAGAAGTCAAATGTATTAGGTATTAGGGTTGTTTTTTTCTCTTGTGTGACCTTTTCGTCTTCATTCATAATTTAATCCTAATTCTATGTAAAGGCAATCCCCTCTCTCGTCTTTTGAAGGTGTCAAGTTTTTACTTAAAAAAATTAATTCATTATTTTGGTATTAAACAAATTTATCTTTATGGCTTTATCAAATACGCCACGAGTTACCTATAGTATATGTGATTAAAATCTTGGTTGTTTTATTCTAAGCATTATTCATAGGAAGAAGAAAACATTCCGATAGTATTATAGTTTCATAAGTTGTCTTTGACTGGTTGTAGTTATATCCTATAGATTTAATTTAATTTTAGTTTCTTTTGCACAGATTATAGAGTTGTTTGATATGATTTCAAATTATAATATATTTTGGTCAAATAGTTTAAAATGTTCTGGAACATGGCCTCTTCACTGTTAGAGGAAAACAATATATAAGAAATTTAATTGATACTTAAGGTAAATCATATTTCCTAGAGCGTATATCTACTTTTTCATAGTTTAGAGATTTGGTGACGAGTCATCATCTTATTACTATGTCCTTTACGGTTACACCATAGTCCATTAGATCATACAAATTTATGGTGATTGATGTTTTGGTCTATAAACATAGTTCTTCAGTGGTGTCTATTGTGTTTTTGCAGTTATTGTTTGTAAAGAGCAATAAAGTAAAGGTAAATGATAGAAACATTTTAGATTGATTGATGTTCTCATGCAAAATAAAGAAACATCTTTTTGAAAACTGCTAGATTCTCACAATCTCTCAATTTAATAGTCTGGGCATTTAATTTCATTCCCTTTTAAGTTGATTTAGCTTAGAAAATATAGATGGAGAAAGCATGTGAATGATATGTTGTTTTATCATACAATTCACGCCTTTAAGCCTTATGGATGTCCCTTTCTAATTTTATTTTATTTTTTAAAAAGAGAGTCAATTAATCTGATAAAATTTTATTGTGGCTCTTAAATACTTGTAGTCCTCCAAATCAATGGCATTATGTGGATTTCTCACCTTTACGTATTTACCTTCACACTTGTTGCATTGGCCATGTTCGTAATTGTTCAATCAGGGCAGATTTGTTGTCAAAGAATGTATGGAAGCCGAATAGTTTCTTTTTTTAAGCATCATCCTATGCCTGTATGTTGTGTTTGTCTATTGACCCATTAGCATCGATCACTTTTCCTGAGTGATTCTTTCCCATTCTATTGGGTATACGATTTCTGATATCTAGAAATTGGTAAGCCAGTTTTATTGCACCTGCATCTTTATTTAGGTTTTTTGCATTGCATATAATTAATTGGGGCAACTAAGTACTTATGTTACCTTGGATGCTTAGAACATATAGATTAAAGCTTGTCTGATGTCTTGTCCATATCATCTTCATTTTACTAAGTTTAAGTATATCCTGCTATCGGCGTAACCATTGCACCTCATTGAGGTGCAAGCGCTAGTTTATTATGTCGAAGACATTCCATATTTGAAAAGAGTGAGTTGACTCCAAAGATCGAAGGTTCACATGGCTCAAAATCGATGCAAGATGATTGAATCACTTACAACCGCTGATCATTTTCACCATTTTTCTGTCGAAGTTCATTTTTGCCATTTTTTCGTTGTGAAAAAAATAGGGTTTCGTAATATTTTTTTGACAAACTCTGCCCAGTTTTAATCGTCAGCATTGTGTAAAGTGCAAGTCCCGTACATTATTTATTTTTTCATCGATAGGGTTATCTATATTGTATGCCTATGCTCATATTACAGTAGTATATCTAATATAATTAAGATATAAAGAGAAAGATAAAAAACATACCTTGGTTATTATTTATTTATATGTATGAATAAATAATATCAATAATAATTTTAACAAATAAAATTTGAAGGGAAAAATTGGAGAGAAATAAAAAAAGGGAAATAAATTTATTGAGTCATCTAGCAACTTTTTCAATATGCAGTTGCTTATTCACTATTTATTTTCAATTCTTAAACAATAGCTGCTCCACCAAAATAAGGAAGATTCTAATTTTTTTTTCCCATAATTTTAAATTTGCATGGGAACAGTCTAAGTGCTTAAATATAAGAAGAAAATACACTTAAACAACTGCATAAGAACAAGAGATAAACAACACATTTAAATGCGTAGAAAGAGGGGCATATAGATAAACAAAGATATACGGAAATAAAGTCGTGGGAATAAAACATAAAAATCAAATTAGTCATGCAGGCAATAGGGATGAGTGTATGGAGACCATTGATGCCATGGTGCAACGTAGGGGCTAGGTCCTTAAAGCATGGGTCAAACATCCTAGCGGGACCTTTCCTTTGCTCCAACTTTATTATCTGTTACCTTCGAAATGCGTACCATGTAGATTCAGACCCTTTGCCAGTTGATTGAATGAATGTTTTTAATTACGTCCACAAGGCCAAGCAGCCTATGGGACCCACAGATAGCCAGCAAAGAAACCTGAACCCCTAGAAAATGCCAAAACCTATGTTTCTTTTTCTTTCTGCATCTTGGATCTTCTGTTGTGTATCTTGACCAGAAAATCTGCAAACCTTATTATCTTCTCTTCTTCAACAAATCACCCAAGTTGTTCCCGTTTAATGTCTCAATATAATTGATCCGGATGTCCTTGTAAGCCAAACATTCTTTGATGTAGTGCCATTCTGTCTCAACTACTTCTTGAGTGCAATATCTACACCTTCTGTCTCCTCACTCCTCTTTAGGTATCATCCATCTTTCGGTCTCACATCTAAGCTGGTGCGAACTTGTTCTTATTTGAGCTATTAACATTTTTGCTTTCCATTTTATTTCCATTCCGATGTAGGTCTTTTGTGTATGGTCATGTGTAGGGTTAAAATGTTTGACATAGTATTCCTTTTTCCTTCCAAGTGGCCCTTTCCACTGATAGTGGTGGATCTCACATCCACAAGACATTCACACTCATATACAAAAAATAAAACACTGAAAAAGACACACAAAAATTTAATTCATAACTGTGTTGTTGCACCTCATTCCATTGCTTCCTCAATTGCTTGTCAAAAAATATTACATTGTGCCTCTTTTATAGAGAGTTTAAGAAACATCTAGAATTAGCCGACATATTTCTACAAACATCTAAAATATAACTTCTAGAACTTTACCCAACTGGAACTTCTAGAAACCTCTAATTTAATTAATATTTTTATATCTAATTTGAGGGAGAAATTACATTTCCCAACACTCCCCCCTAATTTTGACCTCAAATGCTGCTGCATAAATTTCCTTGCTCTTGACTGCTGACTTTGCAAATCCTTTTCGTTGCTTGATATCTTCATGCCTGATGATGCCTTTGTCTTTGTCCAAGCCTTCAAACTTCAAACCATCTCTATAATTTGTAGATCTCTTTCCTCAACTCTTTTCAACTCTCACCCACTGCTGCCGCAGTCATTCAAACTTCATAACTTCAAACTGGAAGTCTTCTTCTCTGCAAACTCACTATCTGTAACTTTCTACCTTCTTTGATGTCTTGTCTTTCCATGATTGCTATCATCTTCAAACTTATTATCAATTATTCCTTTTGAAAACCTTGCTTGAATGCCATCAACTTTCACTTGTGAATTCTTATACTTAAACAAGTTCTTGATCATACCTGTAATTTTCTGCCAACTCGATCCGTAAACCCATCCACAATCCATTTTCATACAACCTGCAATAGAATCCTTCTTGCACTCTTTGTTCCAACATGTCTTTTCAGAATGACTCTTCAAACCACAAATACTACAAGGATGTAAATCCCAACATCTATCCTTCGTATGTCCTTTCCTGTTACAATGACAACATTGCACACATTCCTTTTCTTTAACAAATTTGGTTACATCTGTATTATTTCCTTTACCTGTCACATATCCAAGACCTTCATGCTTTGGCCTCATTATTGGCTTAATTGGCTCTCTCATCCCTTGATTATGCCTTCCTAAACCTTTACCTTTGTATCCCATTATTTCCATGATCTTTAAACCAACATTCATTTTATTGCCATTACAGCTAACAACATTATTATTTTGGCATTTTTTATCACAAACTTCTTCAGCAAAAACACATTTCTCAATTGACAAATTCAAATCCTCTGTAGTACATGAAACATCACATACGGATTTTGACTTCAAACATTCATTCAATTTTGTAATTTCCTTCATCTACAAACTATTTGCTTCTTCTAATTTCTTTAACTTCTCTTCTAAATCATCAACCAATTTCTCTCTTTTTTCCAATTCCTCATTCCTTGTATTAATCTCATCAAACAATTTTAGTTTTTCTTCAAGCTCTTTATTTTTCTCTCTAAATTTGCACAATTCCTTCACCTGCAAATTATTTATTTGTTCCACAAACTTTAACTTATCCTCTAGCTCTTCAATTGCCTCTCTAGAATCACTAATTACATTTAAAAGACTACATTTTTCTGCTCCCATTTCTTTCCTTAATTTTGCCAATTCTTTTTCTAAAAAATCTTTTTCACATTTTAAACTTGTATTTTCTTTCTTCACCTTTATTAATTCTTCTAAATCTTTTGTTTTCTCTTTCTTTACTCTATCAACTTTTCCCATTGAATCAAACAAATAAATTTACCTCAATTTTGCAATCTTCGCCTGCCTTCACTCTTCCACAATTTCCTTCAACTCGCTGTAACCTTTTGAAACCCTTGTTGCAATCCTTCTTCAAACTTCACAAATCATCACTTCCAACAAATTTTTGTTATCTCACAATTTTTTTTTTTAAAACATAACTTCTGTAATCTGAAAATTTCAACAAAAAAATACCAAACCCTAACTAGGGCAACATAGATTTACTATGACAATCATTTCTGTAAAAATAAAAACTTTTCATAAATTCTCAAGCCAATGCTCATACCAATCTTTAGATAGCTTTCTTCAATTTGGTGCCCACAATCAGCAAACACAACCTCGCAGCAACTTCTTTCAACAACACTTGCTCCAGCAATGGATCTTCACAAATTATTTAACAGCAAACTCTCTCACAACCGTCTGCTCTCCAGGTCTTCAACCATAGGCTCTGATACCAATCTGATAGTGGTGGATCTCAAATCCACAAGACATTCACACTCATATACAAAAAATAAAACACTGAAAAAGACACAAAAATTTAATTCATAACTGTGCTGCTGCACCTCATTCCATTGCTTCCTCAATTGCTTGTCAAAAAACATTACATTGTGCCTCTTTTATAGAGAGCTTAAGAAACATCTAGAATTAGCCGACATATTTCTACAAACATCTAAAATATAACTTCTAGAACTTTACCCAGCTGGAACTTCTAGAAACCTCTAATTTAATTAATATTTTTATATCTAATTTGAGGGAGAAATTACATTTCCCAACATCCACATGCTTTCTTCGAACTTTCCTTGCACATACTTTTTTATTTCCCCATTGTTATTTGGACACTCACTTATGCTAATACCCCACTTGTTCATCCATTTGATATTTTGTTTCATCCACGTGCTCTTTCTTCTATCTAATTTTTCATTAGCTGCCATTTTTGGCCAGCGATGAGTCTCCATGTTGTCTAGTTTTCTTAGATAGCTTAGCAACCAAAACATAGTAGACGCTTCAATAGGGAAAGCCCCGGCCTCAACTAGAACAATCTCATAAGGGATAGTAGATTTAATCCTGAGACTATGTGTGATTAAATGTTTTTGCAATCTCTCTATCTGTCTCCACTTTTTTGCTGAGGTGTTGCTACCCCAAACTTTACATCCATATAGTACCACTGGAACAACTAAAAGCCCAAAAAGAGTTTTCTTTGTCTTCCAATCCCATAACTCAGCTCTTTGAGAGGACAAAGTTTCTGCTCTTTTCCTACTAAACAAAGTCCGAGTTTGACCAATCAATATGAAGACTTTTGTACTAAAATAATTTTTTTAAGTTGGTTTTTTTAACTTTCTCAACTAGGTACCTGACTCGTGCTTTTAACTGGTCTGTTGTTAATTGACTACTCGATAGCCAATACTCAATAGTCAATATTCTGTATTCATGTATTTTAATAAAATGTTGAGAAGTGTATAAGATAACATTTAATATCGATCAGTTGGAAAGCATTCC
>VDFB02079461.1:0-10157 GCA_007258455.2 Sequoia sempervirens | reverse complement strand
TGTGGGTCAGTCAGCAGACAATCAGAGTAGCGCAACGGAAGGAAGCCGGGAAGCCGAATGTGGAAGGTGCAATCTTGGGAAGTCATTTTGGGTGGTGTCATGGGGATGCCACAAGGCTGAGGTAGAAGTGAGCGAAATGTTCATGTGGTTTCTTGGTGGAACAAGGTATCAGATGTGGGTTCAATTCCATGGGAGTGTGGTGAGCCAGGTTGTTGGTTGCCGAGTTGGGGGTCACCTTGGTGAAGTCAGGGACTTGCATTGAGGGCAGCTTGGGGCCAAGGTTGTGTAAAGTGATGTGTTTGCCAGGACGGAGAACACAGTAACTTAGAATGTTCAGGAAAGGAACAACTCAGCAGTGGAAGTCTAGTCGTGGGGGCTCGCTGCGTTGAAGTTAGTGTGGGTGGCTTGCAGCGTGAGTTGCATCTGAGTATGGAGGATTCAGAAAGGTTGCAGCGTGGTGGTTCGTTCTCTTCAGAACAGGTCTCTGAGTTGGGAGTGGGTAAGGATGTCCTGCGCCATAGTGGTTCGGTGTCGAGGGTGTTGCCTGTTTTGAGTGGGGGAGAATGTAAGGGGATGTTGTTCCTCTTGGGGGCAGCTGGGGCTCCTTGAGGCGAGCTGGGCGTCAACCTCAGAAGTATGCAACTGATTCTGGTGTTGGATCCGAAGTGCCGAGTGAGCCAGGATGGCGAGCTCAAGTGAATGATTCCAGTGTAAGCGAGTTGGGCAACCAGTGAGCTGAGTTCAATGGGGTACCTGAGTGCCTTGCTTAGAGTATAGGGTGTAGGATGCGGTCGTGGACCGATCCGAGGTGAAATCGAAAGGGTAAGGCATTGAGTGCTGGCCATGGGTGGAGCACGGAGATGCGTCGAATCCCTCGGTAGGCTTCACAGAGGTGAGCTCTACTGGAGTGAATGGATATCACTCAGGTGTGTAGGTCGTATGTGGGATGCGGCTGAGTTGGGTGTGGTGTTGGTGTCCAAAAGTGTAGGTATGTCGGTCTGGATGGCATAAGGAAGGAGCAGTCTGGGGATCACACACCGGAAACCGAAGAATGCTTGCGCGAATGGCTGGCTTTTGAACTGCCTGAATGGGCCAGCTACCTGGATGTCTTCCTTGGCAGGGCAGATGTACCCCACACCGTGCCTCATGGCTTAGCTGATGTTCTTCAGTGGATTTGTGAGGACGGCGTCGCCTCACCATAAAAGTGGGAGGGTTCTCAGTGAGCCCTGAGCTCCCCACCGGTGAAGTGCGTGCAACCGTGTCTCAGCACCTGCCTGGCTCTGGCACGCTGCTCAGAGAGCCGAAAAGGAGCTTGTCGCGCAATGGGCGAGTTGTGGGTGGAGCAAGTCCCAACCCAGTGAAGCGGATTAGTTGGGGACTCAACATGGGTCGATTCTAAGGCATGGCGCCAAGGGAGTTGGATGCTGGACTCATCGCAGCATTGGTCAGCTCTAAGGCATGTCGCCGTGGGAGTTGGATGTTGCATTCATTCTGGATGAGGAGCCAGGGATGCAATGAGTGAGCTAGGAACCCAAGCTGGCGCTAAGTTTGTCTGGGAGAAGCAGAGCTAATCTCGAAGGTGCCAAGAGTAGAGGAAAGTAGGATGCATCGAAAGAGTTGGGTGTATCCGAGTTGGAGCTAAGTCAGAGGTGTGCTGGGCACACCACCCTCAAGAATGGAATGTTGGTTGCAGCTGTGTCAAGGAAGTTAGCCAGATGGTCTCAGGGGTTGCTTAGGCGGAGTCAATGGAGACGGAGCCGAGTTGGCATGGAGTCAGCGTCCAGTTGGTTGGGAGCAATGGAGATGAGTTGGTGAGTCCGGAATGGAGAGCTGTGGGAACCAAGTGGAGAGCTCATGTAGGAGCGAGTCATTGGGCCGGGATGCAATGTGGTGTCTGGGTGAAGTGCAGAGTGAGGGATGGCTTAGGAGTTGAGTTGTGTTCCAAGAGCATGATGCAGATGCAATGTAGAGCTGGGCTTGGGTATGCATGAGTTGGTTGGAGTGCTCGGGGAGTGCAAGATCGGAGGATCACCAACAGGGGTATGTATGCAATGGTGTGGAGCCAGTCCAAGGGGAGCTCGGTGCTTGGAGCAGAGTTGAGTGCAAGGTGGGTGAGTTAGTAGTTGGAGTCCGATGAAGGATGCAGAAGATGAAGACTCGGGTCAACCCACAAGAGTCTGTACAAGGGGGTGTAGCATAGTCCAACTGAGTGGACGGGAGTAGTGTTGAAGTCAAGAACTAGGATAGGTGAGCCGGAGGCATGAGGCAGTGTTGAAGCATCAGGGGGCGTGGAGCATTGGGGGTAGGCGAGCCGAACGGAGGTGAGGCGAGCTGAGTTGGGAGTAGCTCTCATGGTGGCCAAGTGTTGGGTTGTATGGAGCTGAGGGTGTTCAGTCAGTGCAACGGGTTGGTGCTGAGCTAGATGCTCATCCGAGGAGTCAACATGGGTTGCAGTCAGAGCATGGGAGTGAGAGGCGTTGAAGGGGTGGTATGGGTCACTCCAGAGCTAGGGCTCAAGTAGATGGAGGCTTGAGCAAGTCGAGTTCTGAAGGGGAGCTCACGAGGAGTTGGAAGGCGTACTCTGTGAGTCAGAGCAGGCTTGTCCGAAGAGGGAGTCGCAAGTAAGACTTGGCAGTGCTGCACGGGGGTTGGAAACTCTGATGTTGGAGAAGTGAAAAAGTTGGTCCTTTGGCCAGCCCCGTGACATAAACTAGCGATACAACATGGCGGCAATGTACAACACAACCCGGTAGCTTGTAACCACATTTATACTTGCCTTACACGTAATTCCTCAACTCACTAGAAACCCATTGTGCACTAAGCTATGTCACATCTACTTCTACCTTATTTTCTATGATTGCAATCTTGAAAGGCCTGACATTTCTTACGAATGCCAACACTACTACTCCCTCACTCTTCTTTTGTCTTAATGGTGACAAAGACCGATGTTTCTTATGTACTTTTAGACTATATTGTTAATGCATGAAGTAACTTTCTTAATATTCATTCCTGCAATTGTTGCACAGCTATGCTTCTGGGTGCACCATACTCTGAGGTAAATTACTTGTCAAGGTATGGTCAGTGGCACCATATGCAGATGTGAGATTTCAGGTAACTTCGCCATTTGAACTGAAGGTTGTGCACTGCACAGATCAAGCAGTTCAGATTTTGAAGGGTTTCAATTCAAAAATAACTTCTGTTGTAGCTTGACTCTACAATGAAAGTTAATTGTGAAGCTACTTCAATTTTGGTTATTAGTTTGACTGTGTTATAGAAAAGGAAGTTCTTCTTTAGTATATATTTTTTTAAAAATTCTACTTATGCCCTTTTTCATTTTAGTTGTGCTGGTTTGCTTATAGAACACATATGACTAATTTTATAGCAGCAACAAATAATTCAATATATATATATATATATAATGAATACCTCCTTTTTGCACATTCCCTAACTACGGAACAAACCCTTAAGAATATTTAAACAACCTTGGAGTGCTTTGCTTTTTTTTTTCCTGTATTATTATCTAATATTGAGTTGACGAGCAGTACAGTACAATAGACTTAACTAAAAATATGTCTTTAATTGATCATAAGAGAAAGGTACTAATCTTTTCTTATTATTTATCATTTTCCATCAAGAACACAAGCAACATTTTCCTTTACAATATGAGTTCAAAATCTATCATTTTCATTAAGAACCAAAGAAATCCTAAATTTTTCCATTTTATAAACAAGAGTTCGAGTAGATCCCACAAGAAAATGAACTTCAACACATTTGTCTTAAAAAATTGTAAGAAATGCACACTAATGAAAACGGCTTGCTCTCCACCCTACCGTAATGGCGTCATGGAGCCTCATAGGCTCTAGCTATACCCCTGAGCAAGTAACTCTTTTAGCTCCAAGATGATGAATGGAGTCTTTTCAATTTTTACAAAAGAATAAGCACAACATAGCACCGAATTCCATGTGTCTAGATTTTTTTTTGCCTTCTATTTTCAACCATGAACCATACTACATGTCACCTTCTCATAAAATTTAACAAAGGGAATGAAAGTAGGGATAAACTTATCTCTTTTTTTTGTTGATGAGAGGATTAAACTCTCTATCCTTCTTCATCTCCAAGCCAATCCATCTTGATCACTCTCTACCATCTACATTAGAGTTCTCCAAAAGGAGAAGTGGGTAGCACCCTCCTCTTCCTTCCTCTCCAAGATATATAGGATTTTCAACTTGCAACCTTTTTGGATGGGGAAGTGTGGAGTGTACCTACCTCCATCAATTAGAGTCTTTTCCATATTAAAGAGGAAACATGCACTTGGACAACCCCTCCATCTTTCCATCCCATCCTTTCTTCAAAACTCGTTACTTTCCATTATGAGGACTTTTCAGGGGTCAAATCATGTCCTTGGGGCACTATTATATGCCCACTTGACCCCTACCACTATGGTATAGACCCTAGGGGGTTTCTTTTTGCATCCCAACCAAGGAAATTGACCAACAACCCTCTTTAAAGGCCCATTTAAGGACCCATCCGAAATTCAAACTTGGATAAGGGTTCCTAACCCCTAACCCCACTTACACCCACATGAAACATTATCAAATACCCTCTCAACTCCAAAATAAATTATCCCTTTAATATCAACCCTCACTACTTCAACATGTTAACTTTATTTCTTTCTAAGCTCTAAAAGGGGATCAAATTTATACCCTCAAGAAGAGTCTTTTAATTTTCTAAATCACCTCCAACATATTGTTGGCACTTGTCTCTTAGAAACATTGGGTAAAATTACAAAACTATGTAACACTTTTATAAATGAAATAACCAAAACTGGTCCAACTTTTAAACTTGAATCACTAAAGAGTGGCATACATGTTTTAAATTTTGATGTAAACTAATAAAATATGTATTTTTTAGTATATTTTATGTTTCTATTTTTTGAAAAAAACAAAAAAACATTTGAATATAGTTTTTTATAAATTGACAGTATAAGTTAGTTGTTGATAAAATACTGAAGAATAAAGTTATATGAGACATCGAGCTTTATGCAGTAAATTTTATTTCTTTCCTTTATTTTTTTGTGTGTATTCATATCTTGAAATTTAGTGCATGGATATATTTTTTTCCAAATTTTCCAATTTTTTAAGTATATATATTTTTAAATGAATATTAAAATGCGTGTGTATTAAAAAATAATTATTTCCATTTGATGTCAACTTTTATATTAAATACTTATCTAAAATAAAAATCAAAATTATACCATCTTGATATAGATTATTTTATCTATTGCATCACATCTTTTCATTATTTTTAATAAGTTTTAGTACTTTTCTTAACATGGTAATCATCCTAATATTTTTGTAATGATAACCTATTTAAATTAGTAAAATTAAAAATAAAATATAAATTATATATATATATATATATATATATATATGTGAAAGCTCTACTCTTATAGATCTAAAAAAGGGTATTTTTACATTTAAGAAAAACTATTATTTACATGAGTAGGAATTGTTGAAACATCAAATTTTTTAAATAATTTTATTTTTTTGGTAAATTGGACTCAAAGTGGTAATACATATGAATTTAGCCAACAATTTTAGCTAGAAAAGTTTTGGACATATCTAACTTATTTAGAATGAATATTATTAGATCATATGTTTGACCAAAATTGATTTTTAGTTAGAAATACCAAAATTCACTTGTGTTGATAAGTTGACCAATAGTGTGACATAGCTTTGTACTTTTACCCTATTATTTTTGTACCAATATTGTGTGTGTCTTGTTATGATCTAAATGTTGAAGGAATAAGTATCAATGACTTCGATGTATATTTATTTCATCTATGATGAACTAAATGTGGAAGGGTTGAGTGTTGATGTCTTTGATTTATATAACTTCACCAACTTGATGTTCTTCATATCCTTTGTAATATCTTTAATTTCTCTCTTCTCTATTCATTGTGATATAATGGAGCTCATATTGTTGTCACAATTGAAAAAATTTAGAGGACCTTTAAAGGGGATGAACATTCAAAGGTGAGGATGAGGAATATATTACATTAAATTAGGATAATGGGTGATGTGGATCAAATTAAGATTATGAGTAATAAGTCAAGTCCATTATTTGGTGGTGGAACAAGAGCTTCACATTGAGATATAGTTTAATAATTTCATAATCCACACAAGTTTCACATTTATTTTGATGTTCAAGGCCACCTGTTACTATAACATTATAATATATTGCATCTCATTATCATACATATTAATACAAATCTATTATATTGTTTATTATTTTATTAATTTATGCTATGTGTGTATGTTTAGTTGCATGGTTGGATAATAATTGATTGGACGCTTTGTCCATGACTACTTAAAATTAAATTTAAAATAAAATTTTGATCCAATAAATCATTATTAGATGAGTATGAAGATCATTGTAGTGTAAGGTACTAATACTATTATAGTTAGAGTATATTGATGGTTAGGTAATGATATAAAATAATAAAACATTGTAACGATCCCCATAATGATACAAATAAAATATGTTCTATTTAATAATGGATATTTAAAGTATATTCATTCTATGAATAACAATTAATTTTATGTTGTTTTATCTATGTATGTCTATATTTAAATGTTATTTAATACTTATTCTCTCAATCCTCCTTATGAACATTGAATCTACTATCTAATGGATAGGTATTGCCTAGATGGTGATGGATTAAGAAAATATTCATTTTTATTATGTTTATTTTTCCCTCGTAGAGTAGGAGTAGATTAATCACTACTATGTTGATTAGGTTAAATACTTATAAAAAAATATTAGTAATCTTAAATTTTTAATTTATTAGAGTATCATATAAGTGTTCTTGCAATTTGTGCATGTATATGCAAAGCATAAGTTTATTCAGTTAAAGAGATATAATTATTTTTACTTTAATTGTACGTGAATTTTCTTATTATATGCTTAAAAAAAATTCTTAGGTTTTGAATCCATATGATTGTGTTAGGAATTGTAGGTGCGAAACAAAATGATTGATTACCAAGTATATGTAGATTTTATAAACACAAATAGAAACAGAGGAATGAAAATTTGCATAAATTATGAGGTGAGACAACAAGTTAATGTGGTTCACTCTTTTTCTAGGCTACGTCTAAAAAGTAGCAGTACTTCTTTTAATTTCTAGTGAAATACATATTATAATATCTTAGAGCAAACAACTACAATGTGGAGCAACAAATTCAAATGATTTCCACTACTCTATTTTACTGTACGCACTCTGCTACATGTGCCACCAACAATCTATGATCAGATCCTTTCTCACTTCCACATAACTTGTAGCAACAAAACTAAACACCATGTGACTGATTAATTTCCACTCTCACCCTTTGCTCTTGGATGTTTAAAATCATGATTGTTCAAGCTCATTCACAACAATAATCCATAATTATTTTTTTTAGTTTTTCCAACTGTCCAAATAGGATTTACATAGGCAATTGTTTATAAATCTTCTTGCATTCCCCCATTAATTAATTTGGGGGGAGAATGCATCGAGAAATGGGATTTAAATTTAAACATCAAGTCTAATCAAGATGTACATACCGACATATTGCATGATAAAGTTGAAGATCAATCTAGAATTTACTCTATCATTGCTTCTAAAGGATTAGTCTTCTAATCTTAACATAACCTAAATGAAAAATATCTATCTTAACTCAACAATTGGTCCTTATTACCCATTATTCAATGGTGGATCTCAATTCAAATTTCTAGATAACAAATATCCCAGATCATGATTATTGATTTTTCTCTCCAAGATTAGTGGAATATCAATATGGTTATCAATATAACTCATGGTTCTAAAACCCTCATTGGTTTGTAGGAAATTAGATCATGTTTAGATAATTTCCTTTGAGGTCCTAGTAGATCACTCATTGCACTCAATATTTTAGTGGATCACTCATTGCTTGTCAAGATCCTATAAATTCTATGACAAAAGTTTAGTCAATTTAGAGATTCTAAATCAAGTTTTCTGTTAACCTGATATTAAATAATAATTTCATGAAAATTGACACCACTGAAAATTGAAGGATTTTTTTCTTCATCTAGTGTTCTTATAAAATCATGAGCATCATACACATGTGGAAATCATGAAATTATGCAAAGCATTGAATACTCTATATTTTGGTTCATTTGAAGACTTTTCTAATTCATTTTTAGGAGATAAACAAGAGTGAAATACAATGTTTGCATGGAAAAAAAAAGCATATAGCATTAATGGGAAGTGAAATACAAAATGAGAAAGCTAAAGAATAACCAAATGATGATGATTTCTTGACTATTCTAGAAGTCAAAAATTACTCAAATGATCATCAAAACTCCTTATCTCCTTTAGGGGAACAAGTTTGGCATGGAATTGTTAGAGAAACTATACAAAGTAATTGCTTTGGTTTATTTGATGAGATTGTTTATTTTATAGAAAAATTAATGCATCTACAAATTTTTGAAGCTAATCAAGATTAAGAATGCACAAAAGATTTATTTTTAATTATCTAACATGGATATCATCTTCCTAATGAAAGAAAATTAAACTACAAAACATGTTCATAATTTTTTCTTGAAATCTTTGTTTAGATAATCATGATGCGAGTACAACAAAGGGCTCTAGGAAAATTCACCATCAACAATTCATCAACGAAAAATTCACCATCAACAATTCACCACGAGAAAATTCACTACCACCAGCAATTCACCATCATGGAAAATTAACTGCCAAAAAGTCATGCAATTAATTTTTCACATGGTGAATTGTCATGGCGGCGAATTTTCCTGCGGTGAATTGTTGGAAGTGAATTTTCCATTGGTGAATTGTTGGTGGTGAATTTTCCGGATGCCACAACAAAGATATGTTCAAAAGCTATAATGGGAGTGGATTTGTTTACTATTTTAAAAAATGAATATTATTTCTTTTTTTAAGATAACCATATGCACTTAAAAAACCCATATTATTGTATTTCAAAGGCCATCTATACTAGAAAAAGGTTATATGACGGTAGTAAGTATACAATATTCTTCATCAAGGAAGGAGGCTAAATCAGATTTATAACTATGATGGGTAGCATAGTTCCATTTAGCTCAAATTTTGGAATTTTCCTAAGTCATAGGAATGAACAACAACATGAAAATTAGGTGATCAATAGTTTCAAGTTGTCAAGCATCTTCAAGTGCAAGCAATAGTATATGCTCAAATTCTTGGTGTTTAACCTCACCTTAAGTTGGATGAAGATCAAAGTGTAGATCAAGAAAAATAGTAGTATAGATTAATACAAAAAATGTTGGAACATCAAGAGGTGAGGAGGTATAAGTTTCTTTTGTTTTTCTTTGTACAACTTGTTTAGTCTCTTCTCATTTTAAAATTGGTTTCATGAAATGCAATTTTAAACAAGTCTATTATTTCTCTATATCATCATCAATAGATATGTTTCGTCAACTGATGTGTGCCCCTTTTCTTTACAATATTGAACAAAGTTTGTGTGCACACATTTTAATATGGTTTATTTTGTAAGAATAAATTGTGAAATGTGACAATAGATTAAATAGTTTATTTTGGTTTTACTTTGTAAGAATAAATTGTAAAATGCAATGATAGAGTAAATAATTTATGTTTCCAATAAATGATATAGTCTATTTAGAAGCATTTGTCAAAGTATATAATGTCATTTTTATATTCAACATAATACATTGTATTAGTTATGTATTTTCTATGAGTTTGTTGTGAACATCTTTGTCTTTAAAATTTATACACTATAGAATCAAGATTAGATGTGTGGATTTTGATAGTATTATATTTAATTCAATTCCAATATGACATCATATGTGCAAGAGTTTATAATATAAAAATAGCTTTAGAGCAATGGAAGGGTATTTGTTATTTCATGATTGCCCAACTCAGCTGCGTAGGATTTGATGTGTGCAGATAAAATTCACCCAAAAAAACTCTTAACAATATCGTGCATGTTCATACTACTTTTCAGGGCTTTCATTTCAAGTGAAACACAGAATAGGTACGAACAAGAAAATCATTCTCTGTTTTCAAAAAATGATAATATTATATCTAACTCGAAGGGGTCTTATGCGCTATCTACTAAAGATCCTAT
>VDFB02079459.1:0-32215 GCA_007258455.2 Sequoia sempervirens | reverse complement strand
CACATAAGATAAAAGAATACATCGGTGAGAGAACCAATTTGTCACAGCGACTCATGATGAATGAATATTTTCGGTAAAGTAAAGTCTAATCTGTGAGATGTCTCTCTGATATCTCTAGGTTATAGCAAAATGGATGAAGCAAGGAAGCACGTTTCGGTAAAAAAAATTCTTATGTCTCAGCGACTAGGAGATGGCGTTCGGGGTGACTCTCAGTATAATGAAGCATTATCTACATGATGTTTCCCCAACTCCATGAGGTCACAGTGAAACACATTGGGACAAGAGGATTTTCTTTGGTTTTGGCATAACAAACAAAATGCTACAGTGACATGCAAGAGGCAAAAGGATGCATATCGAAGAAACATAACGAGATCAAAACTAGGAATAACGTGCTCGCGTTGTGTTATATTTTTCTTTGGGAATCCCCGAGCCTTAGCATTGGTAGTTTCCTTGAAATACCAACCTAGAGGCTTGGAGAACATTCCCAATGACTAGAGACGTATTTTTGCAAATTCTACAATTTTTTCACATAATCGGGTTCGTGCTCACCATCAGGATTGCATCTGGTTCAATATCAACAAAAGAAAACACATGGGTAATGTTAGGTTCTCTCTTAGCTATCCAATGATGTAATTTTTTTCACTTTTTGACAATGTTAGGCCATTCATCCATAATTTCTTTTGTTTGTATGTCTTTTTTTTGCCAAAAAGTAGTGTTTGGTTTTTTTTCGTTATAAATTAATTGTTCATCAAAATTTCAAATAAATTACATTTTTAGAAACTAGACTCTATTCTACATTTTTTATAAATTTTTTTTTTAAAAAATCAATTACCTTCAAAAAATTTTAGTGGGAGCACGACCAAAATTCTGCTCTTCAGGAAGTGCCCACGTCGAAAATTAGTAAAAAAATCAAATATTCATTAAAATTATCGTGAAAAAATCGTGCATCAACTAGATAATCGTTAGCTAACTTTTGACTATAGCAATTTTAAAATACTACAAAAAAGTTCACCTTGCTAGGGTCGTACAAGAGTTGCTATGTTATGTTTTTCTGACAAAAACAACAACAATTTTTGTACATCCCTCTTTTGAACCCTTTAATCTCAACCATTTTCAAAATAAATTAGTAATTTAGAAAGTAGACTCGAGAACTTTAATCCTTTGTTTTTGTTCCATCTCAAAAATTTTGAGGTAACTATCCTCAATTCTGGCGTCCAAGGTCAAGATTTCCTCAAAAAAGTGCTGCCTAAGCCCCCTTTTTGGGAACCATCTTGGTGCACTTACCCAAAAGTCATTAGGGTTTCCAAACAACCCTTTACAAAGATAAACATTTTTCCTTTTCAAAAACAATAATTTTTTTTTTTCCCTTTTCAAGTCTTTCTATATCCAAGCAATGGCTAAAAGAAATGCTTATCAATGTAAACTTGTGTGAATCATTGAAATTCTCGAGCTCAAACTCGAGTAAAACAAAAAACTAAAATGCTATTACTTACAACTACTTTTATATTTTCTTTTCAAACCAATATTTTAAAAGAATATCAAACATATTTACCATATTTCAAAATGATGAACCAGAAAAGAAAGAATGAGAGAAAACTGAAAAATGTTTTGCAATCTTCTCGCAATCTTTATTTCAAAATGACAAAGATATTATCAATATTTTACCTTATTTATGTCAGCCATATGTCACATAGAAATCTCATACAATCTACCACATTTACCTTCATTTCCAGCTACAAGTCAATCGACATTCTTCCTATACTGACTTTCATTCCAGCTAGGTCAAGCAAATCATTCACCAACCCCTCAAAACTAACTCTACAACTTTAGATTGTGGCTAGGGTTTGTTAATAACCTTCTTCGAAAAGCCTTACACTATCCTTTGTCCAACAAAATGATTATTTGGAGTTAGCACAAAAAAAAATGAATATGTTTTTGAGTATGAGATACCCATAATGTTGTCGTTGCTAAGTCAATCTATCAACATGTTCACTATTGTCCACGTGAGTCATGAATTCCTTCGACTGTTCCAAGTTTCCCAATGTCTAGGCCGATACATATAAACATTATGTAATATTGTAAGCCTGAGTACATGCCAAAATATATTATAATGTAAACCATATCACATTTGAGATATAAAGAACCCAACTATTCCAAGTCAAAGCCATGTATGGCTTTATCTTAATGCCACCAAATATAGCATATATTCACTATGTGAAACACAAGAATCCTGATATCATGCTATGTGAGATTCAATACAATGTCATTGCCATGTTAAACATAAAAATCCTGATACAATATCACTTTAAACATTGTTTCCAAATAAACATTTAGCCCAATGATAATTTAATATCATATGCAAAATGTGAAGGGCTCGATCAATAATAAAGACAAGTATTTGTGAATACCAAGGCTAAGCCAAAGTACATGTATTCACCTTTGTGTATCAACCAAGATGTATAAGAATGTGTGCTAGGAAACTTCACACAAGGTGAAGCACATATTTTTAAATTTCTTATGTATACAAAAAAATCTCATAACTGGATTTCAACATTACCTTCATTTGTGTATGCCTTATCAATGCCATGTAATCACTAAAAATAGGAACATGCCAAACAACCTGTATGAAAGAATAACTCTATGTGATATATATATCGTTTCCACATGATTCCAACATGATCAGTACCATAAAAACTAAAAGTAAACCATCCAAATCACTGTCCAAAATGTACTGACTATGCCAAGTACTAAATACAACAATAACCAAATGCACAAAAAGTTGAAGCCTAAGACCATGTACAACAACTGCCTATGAAGAATTTACATTACCAAAGCCTGTTTTGACATCAAGGACAAACAATCACAACAACTGAAAGCCAACAAACTTCCCCTTTGTCCTTGATGGGAAAAAATTAGCCATTTGACCATCTGAACCATATCTGAACCATATGAACCATCATTTTCTCCCCCTTTTTTGTCACAAGGAAAAAGGAAGAGCTAGAAAATGTGAGAAGCCATGAAAAAGTTAGAAAAAATAATATCAATGCAATGTGATACAATATCAAGTCCTTCTCAAAACCAGAGCTCTTTTACGAGGTGATTGACCACAATAAAATAGTGTCACAACTTGTGTGGTTTGAATAAATATAAGATGCGTCATTCAAATATCATCTTGCAAAATATACCTCAATCTAAACTGAATATACCTGAATAACCATGCCATATACCTGAAACAAAAATATATACCCTAAAGAAAATTCATGCCTTGAAACAAGTGCACATCTTGCTATAATGAACATATGAAAAACATCAGTACCAACATATGAAAAATGAAAACAATAGAAAGTAAGTGCTTTCCATGAATCATGTGAATCAACTGTAAACAATATGTGCCACTCAGAACATAAATGTGTCATCAAAGCTAGTGTTGTCATCAAAGACAAACAATCACAATAAACATCTGAAAGCCATATAACCAATGAATCCTACTGCAAACACAAATAGAGCAACAAATAAATATAAGCAACCTATAAGAGAGCAACCATAGAACCAAGCTCCCCCTACAAAGAAGCTTCACACAAATATTCCTTTCTAATCCATATGTAGTGGTCCGTAAGTCACCATTTCTTTTCTCAAGCTTATTGCAAATGTGCAAATTCTACAATTAGTGACTTTGTATGTTTGATTCATTAACTTACTGCACATTCCTAAATGAAATATCATAATAGAACATAGTATGATGATCAAATTTATTGGCAAATGAAACACTGAAGTATACTACTGCCAAATAAGATTTATATACATCAAGCAAGTAGATACCACTGCATATTCAAAACTTACTTACTAAACCAATTGTATGATTATTAAGCCAACTCATTTTTCATTGTATCAAACCCTTGTTCTTCAAAAAAACTCCTTTCATCCTAAGCACCACAAAATGACACAAAGCAGCCAAATAGGTATCATACAGTCCATACAACATCTACATACAAGTTTCAAGTCATAATAAAACTCCAAACAACTAGTATCTGTCAAGTAGCATTCACTATTAATGTCTTTCAGCTAACTGCCTTTATCATTACTCAAATAGTTCATTGTCCATTTTTATGCAAAAAAACTTCAATATAACACTTCATTGACTTCATAGACTTTCATTAAATATTGCTTACCAAATCACATATCTTCAAAAGATAGACTTAGGAAAGCATTGAAATGATAAGACATAGCACTATTGACTTCAAGAAAGTAGCTAGTAGAATGAAATTACACTATTAAACAAAATAAGTATATCTTGTTATCATAAACCTGAATATAGTGTAGACTAGCCCCAATGAAAGGTATCTCCTCTTCAACACTTGTCTGCCTCACACACACACATCTCCATAGCATTTCTTATATAGTTTCATAACATCAAACATTGAAACCATGAAAAAAATCTTGAATCCTCAAGTTCATAGATCACCCACTGCATACCAAGCTTTATACACAAATTCAAATTCCATCTTGCTAAAGGCAATTATGAGTTTCTTATGATATGCATCACAAAAATTGTGTCCCTTTACATTCAACTTTGAAATTATTATCAAAACTCTACTAGATATGCAGCTTATTGAGAACATCAACCAAAAACCTTCACACTTGTGCTTGTTATGATCCTCTTACCAATAAAAATCATAAAGCTAGATTGTTATGTTGATTGCTACACACATCACAACACTTGTTCCACAGTTATCCTACCAAAACATAATGAAATCCTTGATACTCTGATATCCATTTATGACATGAATATTTGCATGAGAATCATGAAAAATACTATCATGTATGCTTTCAGTCATGTACTAAAAGTCATCAAATGATTGCAACAATAATCATAGAGAAAGTAGCATTTACAAACCAATCTAGTAATGCTTCTATAAACAATAGTAGAAGAGAAAACAATATCTTAGCTCAAACAAAATCCAACTTCTTTATTATAAAAGATTTTTGACCACAGATATACCACTGTTCTTTCAAACCTATCACACACGGTCCATGAAGTAGACACCAAAACTTCAAAAAACTACTTGTTCCATTACATTCTAAAAACTCTTTGGGGATAGATAGAACTTTGGATTACTCCCCCTAAAGCCAAACAGTCATTAAATGCTAAAAAATGATCCTTGTACATCATGCACAAGACTAAGTCCTCCCTTCTCCTTTTCTTTTTTTCTTCTTCAAACCTGTTGTTGCTTGGTTAAGATATTTTTCCTTTTATTATGTCTAGATGATCTCATCAAATGATTTCTACAAGATTGAGCTCTATGTCCAAGACAATTACATCTAAATCATACGACATTATGATCTGAGCCAAAATAATGATAACTCCTTCTAGGAATCCTGTAAGAAATTTCATTACCATTCTTATCATTCCACCACCAGTTAGTTTCTACATGACCAGATTTGTGACAAATATAACATATAGCATGCAACTATTTTGATTTGATGAACTATAATTATTTCTGATATATCTTTCACAATCTCTAGCCCTATGTCCATAAACGTGACATGAATAGTAGTAACGATGGAATTGGGAATAATCATACCTTGTTGATTGACATTTCTAGATAGATGAGAAACCTGTGAATCTGTTAACAACTTTTCTTTTTGTTTGGGTATGTGCAGGATCATGATGGGCCAAAAAGTGGCGATATGATGGGTATGTGTAGGGTATGTGGTTGATGACTTTTTTTTTACCCAAAATTAATGAAATGAAAAGGGTTTTAAAGGATATTCTCAAATTTCCACCAATATAAATTATTCTTTACTTTGAATTTAATAAATAATTATTATTCATTTTCTATTTGAATTACGACTAAAGTATTGATTGATAGGCTAATTGAAAAAAATCTATAGCTTTCAAACAATATCACATTTTTTGAATCTGGAACATATCACATTCTATGCTTCACATACTATAGGATTAAAAAAATAAAAATGAATTTCATGAAGTTTTGACCAAGTTAAGGTGATCATACATACAAGTTTTTATATTTGTTAAAAGTTGTAATAAAAAATTCATAATTAATTATTTACATGGAAAAAAATTACAAAGAAATATGCATCACATTTGAAAATGACTCCTCTACTTATATCTAAAATCTTATAAAAAAATATTATCATTTTATTGTGGTTAAGGTGGTCAAACAGACACCTACTTATTTTTTCCCTAAAATTTAAGTACTACTGCATTGAAATTTCAAATTTACCCCAAATAGATTTTTAAAAAAACCTAGTAGTTTAGAAACTAAATTCAATTTTCTATAAATTCTATTCTTACATATTTTTGAAATAATATAGATAACTTATTCAAATTTTTACGTAAATTTGTCTAACTCTGATTTTTCTATTTTTTTTGCCACTTAAAGGCCTATTTTTTCCATTATGATTCTACACATACCTGTTTCTGGAGTAAGATTGTTCAAGTCTATTTTCTTCTTAGGAGTTTGCCTAACCTTGAAACTTTTTCCACCTTTTGTTGCAAAGACTATTTCATGTTCAGACTCATCTTGAACTCTTGAACTTTGGCCTTTTTCATAGCCCACTCCTGTAGGATCCTTAGAATTCTTTTTTTCTTCCTATCATCTCATTCAACAAATTAGTGCTATGATCAAATTTCTGACTTTTATCTAATTGAACCTTGAAAATTTCAAGCTCTTTTCTTAATGTAACTACTTCTCCTTCAATTTTTAGACATTCAATCTTTTTTACCTCCATATTAGATCTTACAACATCTGCTATCCTCTTACATTCTTCAATTTCAAATTTTTGACTAATAATCATATCATCTTTAAGAGTTAGTTATTTTAACAAGGAATCATTATCTGAACATTTCTTTAAAGAGGCTATCTCATTTTCTATTTTATTACACACTTCATCCTTGTATTTTAACTTGACTTCTAGTTCCTCTTCAGTCCTTTTTCTATCAACCATTTGACCTTTCAGAAATTCAATAATCTTTTCGGATTTATCATAGTTTTGGTTTAATGCCTAATTAGTATCAATAATCTTTTGAAGTTGTACCTTAAGTTTCTAATTTTCTTGTTTAAACCTTTTAAGTTCATCTAATGCAGCAAGCAATTATCCTTCCAATTCAACCTCATACTCTTCATATTATTTTTCACCAAATTCTTGTTCATAGTCAATTACCAATTGATCTTGTTTACCAACTATAGGATCACATTTAGTATTAACATGTAGGGGTATTACTTGAGATAAAACTTCACTAGACTTGACACTAGTGTTTTTATTCTAACTTCAATTTCTTTTGTACTTACCCATAGTACTCCTCTTATCAAGAACTTGGTTGAATTTAAATTGGTTAGGCTTATGTAAAAGTCTAGTTCTTTACACCAACATCAATCGAAATCAGATATGTTTTCACAAAACACATAGATTGTACAAACATACAGAAATACCTTCTTGAACTTGTGAAAAATTGACTTCCAAGACCAGAATCAATCCTAGGTATGAAACCTAATGCAGGACCCTACACTCTGATACCAATTGTTGGAAGATGAATTACTCTAAGAGGGGGGGTGAATCAGAGTAATGTGAAAATTTAACTTTTGAAACTTGAAATGCAGATATAAAAGATGACCTTGAAAAACATCAAAGTGAACCCACTTAATTTACAAAGTGTACTCTAACATATCAAAGAGATTTTTAGTAGAATGAAAGATTGACAAAAGACAATGTCCAAGAATGTTATTAATTGTTCATGTAAATTTGATTGAAAAAATCCTTTTAATGCTTTATTTTCACAAGACTTCATGAACACTTTCATAATAGAATGAAATGTTTAGTCAAGTATCAAAGCACTGCATGAATTTTAATGACAAATGGTAGAAAGAAAACACTAACACTTCAGCACATGGGCTGAAACACAAATGCAAAGATTTCACCGCATAACAAATTATTTACCTAAGTGGAAAAACCCTCTTGGGGTATATAGAACAACTTGAATAATTCCTTTTATTATTAGAGCACCAACTCCATTATTACAAGAGCACCAACTCTGTAATTACTTCTTAATAATATCAATGATTTAGAGGGTTTCTTTGGTTCAATAAAACCTTTTACAAAAAATGACTGGTATACACAATACCTTAAGAATTCAAAAGAAGATCAGAATCCTTAAAATATCAGGTATAGCAGTATAATGATCTATCTCTCAAAGATTTTCAATTTTTCAAATACATATAATCAGATTGGCTTAAAATTCATCTCTATATTTCCTCTCTCCCTCATTTCAGGTTCGAAGACCTTTGTATATATATATATATATATATATGCACAAAAATAATGTCAAACTAATTTCCAACTATCTTCCTCATAATTGATTTTCAAAACAATGAAAGCCATTACGGTTTCCAAACAACCCTTTACAAAGATAGCATTTTTCCTTTCCAAAAAGAATAGTAATTTTGTTTTTCCCTTTTCAAATATTTCTATATTCAAGCACTGGCTAAAATAAATTCTTATTAATGTAAACTTGTGTTAATAATTGGAACTCTTGAGCTCAAACTCGAGTAAATGGTATGTGCAGGATCATCATGGAAAAAATAGGCCCTTAAGTGGCAAAACATTCAGAAAAATAAGAGTTAGGAAACTTGACGTAAAATTTTGAATAAGTTATCTATATTATTTCAAAAATATGTAACAATAGAATCTTTAGAAAGTTGAATGTAGTTTCTAAATTACTAGGTTTATTTAAAAGGAAAAAAATCTATTTGGTGAAAATTTTAAATTTCAATGTAGTAGTACTTAAATTTCAGGGGAAAAAAAAAGTAGGTGTATGTCTGACCACCCTAACCACAATAAAATGATAATATTTTTATAATATTTTAAATAAGTAGAGGACTCATGTCGATGTGATGCATATTTTTTGTAATTTTTTTCAAGTAAATAATTAATTATGAATTTTTTATTACAACTTTTAAAAAATATAAAAACTCGTATGTCTAACCACCTTAACTTGGTCAAAACTTCATGAAATTCATTTTTTTTAATCCTATAGTATGTGAAGCATAGAATGTGACACATGTTTTAGATTCAAAAAATGTGATAGCATTTGAAAGCTATGATCTTTTCAATCAGCCTATCAATTAGGACTTTAATTGAATTCAAATAGAAAAGAATTATTTATTAAATTAAAAGTATAGCATAATTTATATTGGTGGAAAGCTGAGAATCTCCTTTAAAACCTTTTTCATTTCATTAATTTTGGGTTAAAAAAAGTCGTCAGCCACATACCCTACACATACCCATTATATCACCACTTTTTGGCCCATCATGATCGAGTACATACCCTAAACAAAAAACTGAAATGCAGTTATTTACAAGTGCTTTTATATTTTCTTTTTGAACCAAGTTTTTAAAAGAATACCAAACATATTTAGCATTTTTTGAAATGTTGAACCAGAAAATAAAGAATGAGAGAAAACTGAATTCTTTTTTTTGCAATCTTCTTGCAATCTTTATTTTGAAATGACAAAGATATTGTCAATATTTTACCTTATTTTATGTCGGCCAGATTTCAAACAAAAATCTCATACAATCTGCCACATTTACCTTCATTTCCAACTGCAATTCAATCAACATTCTTCCTATATTGACTTTCATTCTAGCTGGGTAAAGCAAATCATTCACCAATGCCTCAAAACTGAGTTTGAAACTTTAGATGGCAGCTAGGGTTTGTCAATAACCTTCTTCGAAAAGCCTTACACTATTCGTTGTCCAACAAAATAATTATTTTGAGTCTGCATGAAAAACAATGAATATTTTTTTAAGTCCAAGATACCCATAATGTTGTCGATGCCAAGTCAATCTATCAACATGTTCATATTGTCGACGTGAGTCATGAATACCTTCGACTATTCCAAGTTTCCCAATGTCTAGGCTGATACATATAAACATTATGTAATAGGGTAAGCCGAGTATATGCCAAAATATATTATAATGTAAACCATATCACATTTGAGATATGAAGAACCCAACTATTCTAAGTCAAAGCCATGTATGGCTTTATCTTAATGCCACCAAATATAGCATATATTCACTATGTGATATTCAATACAATGTCATTGCCATGTTAAACATAAAAAAGCCCGATACAATATCACTTTAAACATTGTTTCTAAATAAACATTTGGCCCAATGATAAGCTAATATCATATGAAAAATGTGAAGAGCTCGATCAATAATAAAGACAAGTATTTTTGAAGACCAAGGCTAATCCAAAGTCCATGTATTCACCTTTGTGTATCAACCAAGATGTATAAGAATGTGTGCTAGAAAACTTCACACAAGGTGAACCACATATTTTTAAATACCTTGTGAATACAAACAAATCTCATAACTAGATTTCAACATTTCCTTCATCTGTGTATTCCTTATCAATGCCATGTAATCACTAAAAATATGAACATTCCAAACAATCGGTGTGAAAGAATAACCCCATGTGATATATATATCCTTTTCACATGAATCCAACATGATTAGTACCACAAAATTTGAAAGTAAACAATCCAAATTACTGTCCACAATGTACTGAATATGCCAAGTATTGAATACAACAATAACCAAATGCACCAAAAGTTGAAGCTTGAGACCATGTACATCAACTTCCTATGAAGAAATTACATTACCAAAGCATATTTTGACATCAAGGACAAACAATCACAATAACTGAAAGTAGACAAATGGGTCCCATAGGGGAAATTTTTGTTAGTTGGAATGTTGAGAAGTAAGAAAATTAGGCTTATATGATGACTATGTCAGTTATTTGATCAAATAATTCCTCAGGATGCACAATATGGGTTAATAGGGGCCTATTAATGATGATGTGAATGTAAAATAGAGCTTGGGACACAAAATTCAATGTGAAAGTGTAATTACATACACTTTACAACAGTAAAATGAGGTCCACATAGCCCAGAAAGGCACAAGAACCAATGTGAATGTGCAACACTAGTTTATCATTAAATTTAATTCAAAAAACTTTGAGATTGATGTGATAATGCATTTAAATACATTTAATAATGTTGAATTAGAGATAAATAGGTTAATTAACTCTAGAAAATCCTTAAAGTCCTTTACAAGACTTTACAACACCTTTACAAGATGTTAAAAGCATGTTATTCAATTTATAAGGGTCCAAGACCTAGTGTGGATGCATAAAATGCCTCACAACACCTAAATCAATGCCTCATTAAGTCCAATTTATCATGAATTAATCCCATTTCAAGCAAAGGGTCCTTTTTCCTACGACACAAATGCCAACAATGTTTGCTAACTGGCTAAGTAAAATGTGTGTCTATGCTGATCCAACATTTTGGTCAAGAAATATTCTTAGGAAAAGGAAATTCTATGAGTTTTCTATATGTTGCTCAAGAGCGTCAGTTATAGGTAGAAATGAGCTTTCAAAAATATTTGTTGATCATCCATTTGTGTAATCCAAGTGCTAAAAGTTTAGTATTCTTTTGGCTAACAAGGTTGAGAACTATTTGTACTTTGAGTTTTCCTTATTAGGTCTGGGTTGATCTAATGTATGGATGAAACTTTTTTTTTGTGTGGAAAAAGGAATTTTGAATTGGGCCAACAAGTCATTTTTATTTTTTTGTGTTAACATTCAATTAGGCCAACCTAATTGATCATGGAATACATGACTGTGTATATATGTGTGTATGATGGACTAAAGAATATAAAGAGATATAGAATATGTATGTGAGTGATGTGACAAATGAAAGTGTGAAGTGACTAATAATGACTATACATCTACAACTAGAGTTGAATTTTGGTGTTTTTCAGAGCTTAACCAGAACTAACTTCTACAGTTTGTAAGTGCACTTCTCTAGTTCACTTTTGGTAGTGAGGCATACCTCTTTTTGTATATTTCCTATAAGAAATCTTTTCTATCCAGACTATGAGCCTTTCAAGGATAGTATGTCATTGTAGTGATCCTTGTAATATCTTATGACTGGTTATAATATATTGTGAGTTAATCCTCACCGTGGTTTTTCCCACTTTAGGTTTTCCATGTAAAAATCCTAGCGTCAATGTGTTATGATCTCTTTTATGTTTTGGTTCAATATTGCAACTAGATGTGGATTAATAATTGGATGGTTAATAATTAATTTTGTTAGTTGAATACTTATTCACCCCTTCTCTTAGTATTTAGTGTATTTAATAGTGGCAAGATCAACATGAACATCAACTTTGGATGTCTAAAAATATTAATTCGGTTTTATCCACTTATAATTGAAGAAAAGACGTTTTCAGTTATTGTTGAATCAAATATCATAGATTAGTGGGAAGAAAAAATACTTATATTCAATTTTTATATTAAACATAATTATTATTTTACAGTTAATCCATCTTTATTCCTTGTAATAGGCTATCATAAGTAATAAAAAAAGATTAGTCTTCTTAAGCTAGTTAGGAGTGTAATTTTTCACCATATTTTATAGGCCAAAGATAGATAAATTTTCTCTTTATTTCCTTGGAAAATAAATATTTTAATTTTAAGTTTAAAGAGGTAGAATTCAAGAAAAATATTTCAGAAAAGTTTTTTATTTTTTGTATTAAATTTTAAAATTGTAGATAAATTACATTTTATTTGTATTTAAATTTTCAATTAAATACTCATTCTAATACACTATGAAACCTAAGGAAACAATTTTAGGTTTGTATACATATTTGAGAGTAAACATATAAATTCTTCTACTATTAGGCTTGGTAGCATGACCTTTTATTTTTTCCTATGCTATTAAATTTTCTTGTTTTTGAACCATGGGCATGTTTGTTCCAAGCATCTATGATTGTTTTTTATTACATGTTCCCTTAAATTTTATCATATTTTAACATTATCTCACTATAACTAGTTTAAAATCACTTATTTAATATATTATGTAGTATTTATTGTTGAGTAATCAACCCCATCACCAAGCTACTTCACATCACTCAATATTCCTCACTCAAAATAGCACCCACATCATGCCTTTGTTCCCATGAAAACATATTTTTATCTTATTGGTATGCTCCTATATTACATGAAAAAAATAATGTATCATCTACTTTCTTCAAAGTGTAGAGTGATTTGTTTATCCTTTCCCCACTAGCTAATGAGTGATCTTCCACAAGGTGTCAACCTAAAAGGAATATTGTTATAATATGGATAGTAATAGTCCAATTCATGTGTTAATTATTATCCAACTAGATCCTATGTTCACTTCAATACACAAACTTATCCTTTCTAAACATGTGGAATAATGTCATTACATTACTCAATGGGGAACTAGTTTTGAATGCCATTGTTGACATGGATGCTACACACACCAACATGTTGATAAATATTTTCTCAGATGAATAGAAGAACTTATCTATCTTGAAAGAATCACTAAGATTATTCAGTTAAAGATGATCTTAGCTATCCCAAGGCTCGGGAACATTAGGTATTAATGCACTAGGTTCACTCATGGTTTGTTGTGCAATTTTTTTGTTAATCATGAGGTTCCTATGGTTTTGAAGTATAATGATAGTTGTACCAAATAGAGTAACATAAGAAAATAGAAAATTCAACATGTTTTACTCCATATTTTTACAAGTACAAATTATTTTTTGGTAATATTTCATAAATTCAAACCATTTATAGGAAAATACTAACATCTAATTAAAGAAGAGCATGTAAATATCATAAAATTTAAGGTCTCCTAGTTATTATTGATGTATACACAAAGAAATGAACTAAATGCAAGAAAAACCATTCTATACCATTCTATACTTCACTAGATTGCTTCACATATAGGCTTAGAATGATGCAAGAGGTTTAGATAAGTAAAATAACTATTTATCACCCAACAATGTGAATATGCACAATGAATCCGATGCAACTCATTGGATTTTCCAATAAGAATAAAAAATTAGATATGCAATATTCAGTATAAGGAAATAACTTTAAAATTGTCTTTGATAGTAGCATGTTCATCTATGGAATATATAAGTTTTTAGGTTGGAATTAAACAAAAAACATGAAAATAGAGATAAAAATGGTAAAATGTCAATCTGATGTCTACTGAGCTCAACAAATTTTGATCCCTTAAAATGAATAAGACTCAATCTTTTTATAGAACACAAGGCATCAAAATAGTTTTAAAAGCACATGGCTAAGTAAAGGTAAGCTAATCATAGCATAGAACATGCAAAATGATAGTTGGCACAAGAAGATATTTGCCCCATTCTTAAAATAAGTCAAAGGTATTTTGACTTTCTTCTCCGTAGTTGAAATCTTGGAAATTATGAGAAAATATATGTTGGGTCAGCTCGTGTCTTCAAAATGTAGGAATAAGTTGCATATTGAGATTGATGAGATGGATGTAAGTTGGATATTCAAAGTGATCAAATGGATGTAAGCTATATATTCAGAGTGATCAAATGGATGTAAGTTACATATTTAGAGTGATCATGTGGATGTAAGTTGGATATTCAGAGTGATCAGATGGATGGAAGCTAAATATTCAGAGTAATCAAATGGATGTGAAGAATCCATTCATCTGCTTTCTTAGTTCTACCATCAAGTTTCAAGTTTGAGAAACACATTTGTTGATGCATAATGAAGAAACTCAATACTATGTTAGCTCACCAAAGAAACCCCAGATTTTCATTTCTCCAACTTTTGCACCATTGCATTAAACACTTTCTCCTCTTAACCGCTTTTTAATCATGTATAGACTCTCTTACTTTAATTTTTTCATATTCATCTGTGAGTTTGATTTACCCACATGTTTGTGTCTCTGTCATGGTTCCAACCTATTAGACTTGCATTCACACAATTTACATCACTTCCATTAGCCATATTTAAATTCCTTAATGCACATGTCAAAAAAAAAACCATTAGTATAGATAAGAATTCAGTTCCAACTCTTTGAATTTTGCAATTAAAATAATGCATTTTACAATTTCCTAGGAATATGCACTTATATGTGGGTTTTCAGATTTTTTATACTCTCAAACATCCTAGGCGAAACACTAAGCATTTCATCTAGTTATGTGTTTTTGAATACCTAGGTTCTCTAACATCTAATTTCTTGAATACCCAAACCCTTGAATTTTCACTTCACTACCTGACTACAACACTCACTTAAACAACCCGATTTAACTCATCTACCGCAAATATTTTGTTTACCAAACTTGTAGGCCTGTAAAATTCCACCTTTCCTACTTGAAACCTTTTTATTATTTGGTAGTAGTCTTTATTTACTCAATTTTGTTGTAGCCAACCTACTCCAAACCATACATCTGCACTTGGTTTACCTGAACACCCAATTTTTCAAATTTCTACTTCATTATCATGATCCAAGCCAAAATTTACCATACTTTAAAATCAACCTTTCGTAGCGCTTTCTCTAGCCCTGGTAGAAAAAGTGAATTTTTAAATTTGGGTCCCCAAGCCTCCACATGAGGCATGTTGTGTAATCACACAACAAATAGCAACCAACAAAACTAAATTTAGAATAATTGGGATACTAGAAACAACCTCCTTGAATTAAAGCTTAATATTATTTTTCATAATAATTTACCAAATTCACTCAATAATCAACTTAAAAATAATGAAACTTCTTAAAGATTATCAATTTTTTGTTTGACTACTTCACATCTTTGAATATTAATAAAGTGATTTGGGTTGTTTATACCAAGCTACATAGTTTGGTTTCTCTTTTTAATCCAATCATGGATATTGCCTTGCTTCTAATCAGCATCCATAGCCTTGCCATGGTTATCTTTGTAATTCCCTCCAAGCATAGCTCTACTGCTAATTAGGCATCCATAGCATTAATAGAGATATTTGGGCCACCTAAAGAGTTGATTTCTATTTTGATGCTTCTTTTTTCTCTCTTTTTTGATATTGCTTTTAAGCTCTTTTCTCAACTTGTTGGCACTAAAGCCTACTATTAGGATGGGAATTAAAATGGTAGAAAAATATTGTTGAACAAGACAACTGAGAGGGGGGTGAATTAGTTGTCACATATTTAACCTTTAATTCATTCACCAGAACTAAACTTGAACACTCCTTAGTAGATTAAACATTAAATACTAGTGTAGAAATTGAAAACCATCACATAAACACTATAACACTAGATTTACATAGAAAACTGAATAAGGGAAAAACCACAGTGAGCATTAGCTCACACTATAGATATTATCAAAACCGATTACAAGTGACTCACTACCTGAGAAACAAGGCTCATTGCCAAAACAAGGACTCACTATCCAATAGGGCTAACAACCCAAAGGGCTCACTGCCATAGAGATACAAATAAAATAAAGGTTTATTACAGAGAGAAGACAATCTCAATGCAACAAAGGATTCTGTGTGATCGAAAATAATATGCATAATGAATTAAAATAAATACTATTCAAGCACACCAATAAGACATTGTATCAAAACAAAACATAAAAATTAAATAAATGCAAACTCAATATTCTGCTTCGATTGTCGTCTTATTGTGCTCTATCTTCAGTTTTTTTGTTGATTCCAGCTTTTGCTCTCAGATTTGTAGGCTAGGCTCAACAAACTGTCTTCCTAAAGAACGAGATTTTAAATGTGATGCATGATGCAAGATTAAGCTATGATATTGAATTGAACTAATATGCTTGAAATAAACATGATGCTATGATATGAGAATACTAAATGAATTAAATGCATGAACTCTAATTAATTGTCTATTACCAATGCTTGGATTCACACAGGTATTTATAGAGTTTTTCGAATGATTCTGATTGGATGTCTTAATTGACGATTGTGATAATTCTTGGCAGATCGAAATGGTTGAAGAAGGATGAAACTGAAGAGAAAATAGAAGACAACTTGAAAACAAGATTTTTCTATTTTTATGAAAGAGGAAAAGATAAGAAGATAAGAAATCATCTTTCTTTAAAAGAATAAAAGAAAGATTTAAAAGCTGATAAATAATGAATTAAAAATTCAATTATTTATTTGTGGATGACATTCAACTTTTTCTTAATTAAATGAAATATTTAATTAAGCTTTTAAAAGCAGAAGAAAGTTAGTGATAAGAAGAAAGATTTAATCAGGATTTTTGAGAAAAAGCAGAAGATCTCATATTTAAATAAAATATTTAATTATGATATGAGAAAAAAAAAAAAAAAGATAATAAAATATCTAGTTGTGATTTAGAAAGAAAGCAAAAGATATTTAATTAAATAAGGTTTATTTAATTAAACCACTTTTATGAAATTAATTAAATGAAATATTTAATTAATTTAGAAGAAGAATTAAAAATAGAAGAAAGAGAAATATTTAAACTTAATTAAATCAAAAGATTTAATTTAAATTCAAACAATGATAATTAATTTAAATAAATAAAATGTATTTATTTAATTAATTAAGTGGACGTATGAAAATAATTAAATAAAATAAATTTATTTAATCATGAAGAAAGAATAAGATGAATGAAAAATACAATTAAATTAATTAAATTTAATCATATGTAGAGGACTTTTAGATAAATTAATTAAATAATAAATATTTAATTAATTGTCAGGATTATAGACATGACCATTTTTATGTATATACAGATTCCACCACAATTTTCTCAATCCACTTGCATACATGCATGAATGATAGAGTGTACCTTTAGCTCGTTGCTTCCCGAAACTGAACCTTTAGGATTCATATTGATCTATCATACTCACATCATAAACACACACAGATTCATACTTGTCTCTATTCTCTTTGCACTATTGTCTCTATTTTCTCTATCCTCTTCTTCGCTTCTTCTTCCTTAACTCATTCTACATTTATACCATCTTCAAATTTGAAACATATCCAAATTTGGACATCCAAATTCAAATTCAAATTAGGTTACCACCAAAAAATTCTAGGGTGGAATTAGAATCAGGGTGTCCAAAACACATGCTTCATTAGGACCCAAATAAATCCAACACACTTCACTAACTCCAAAGTAAAATTTCACACAAGGTTAGCCAAACCAGTGTAAAACACATAGAACAATTAAGCACAAACTTTCCATAGACCAAAATTATCTTCAATACAATCAAAATAATTCAACTTTAGAACAAGTCATAATACTTCATCAAAGAGAAATCCAGACCAACAATATTTCTCCTGGACCTCAACTAGAAACACATAAAACCAAAGTTCACAAATGGTGAACACAACATTCACTATACAATGAATCAACAACCAAAAATCATGATATAGTAGCTTCCAACAATCATGAACAACATATCTAAACCATACAAATATAGGAGCAAATATAGAGAAAAACTTGGAGCAACTACTAAAAACCTGCAACATATCATTACAATTTTCTCAATAACCTTGACATATATATCCAATAACATGTATCCATGGCATTAATGACAATAGAAATCATTTGATAACTAATTTACCAAATGACATCAATGACAACACCTTCAATCTTTCCATTCTTGAAACAATCTCCCCCTTTGTCATTGATGTCAACACATGATGTGAAAAATCATCAAAGACACCATCCAACTTTGAATACAATTCTCAAGATTTTCCTTTCTATTCCTTTTTGTTTCTCCCCCTTAGTAGATAGTCTTTTATATTCTTACTCTTTCCTTCATATGATTCCTTTCCATTTTCACATGCTTCCTCTCCCTTTTTTTTTTCACATGCTTCCGCTCCCCCTTTGACATCAATGGAAAAGGCAATAGATATTTTACATTGATTTCCTCTTTCACCTAGAAAATAGAATATACACAATGAAAACACCTGATACTACCTGCTCCCCCTAAGAGGTAGCCACCAAAACATTAGTCCAAAAGAAATATAGATCCATAGATCCACTGAACTGATTCATCTTCATATGCATATAGTTCAAGAAAGGAGGGGCAATGACCCCTAACTTCTCCTAGAGATACTCAAAAGTATCTTTAGGAAGAGCCTTCATAAATATATCAGCCACCCAATCCTTTTTCAAAACATACTAAAGTTTTACTTAATTCTACATGACCTCTCTCAAGAAATGATATTTGATAGATATATTCTTTGTCCTCAAGTGCATCATAGGATTAGTTGAAATTTTAATTACACTTGTATTATCATAGAAGATAGAAATAGGGGCATCATACACCACTGTGATATCTTTCAATTTCTGTTTCATCCATAGAAATTATGTACATCAAGATGCATCAACAATATATTCAGCTTCAACAGTAGACAAGGAGACTAAACCTTGCTATTTACTCAACCATGCAACCAATCTACAACCAAGAAATAATGCACCACCACTCGTACTCTTTCTGTCATCTACACATCCAACCCAATCTGTATTAATATAAGAAATTAGAGTAAAGTCAGTATCTCTAGGATACCATAATCCATAATCTTGAGTACCATTCAAATATTTGAATATTATTTTAATAGTAGAAACATGTGTTTTCTTAGGATCCTCTTGAAATCTAGCCATAAGACAAACAACATGCATGATATCTAGTCTAGTAGCAGTCAAATACAATAGTCCACTAACCATAGATCTATACTTGCTCTAGTAAACCTTAGGTGAATCATCATCTTTACCCAATTTACAACCACTCACCATAGGAGTGCATATCAGTTTGGAACCATCCATCCCAAACTTCTTCAACATCTCTTTCACATACTTAGAATGTGAAATAAAAATTCCTTTCTTTGTTTGATTGATTTATATCCCAAAAAATAAATTCATCTCTTCAAAGATAGGCATTTCAAATTATTTTGGCATCTCTTCCACAAACATCTTGCACATATTTTTATTTCCTCCAAAGATAATTTCATCAACATATACAACTACAATCAATATTTTGTCATTTTGAATCTTAAAATATAGATTAATTTTCACCGTACCTTTGTTGAAACCTTGTTGAATCAAATGCCTGTCCAACCTCACATACCAAGCTCTAGGATCTTGCTTCAATCCATATAAAGATTTCTTCAGCTTGCACACCATATCCGATTGTTCCATGTAGACCTCTTCTTCTAGCTCACCATTCAGAAATTTTGACTTGACATCCATCTGATAGACCTTGAAATATTTATGAGAAGAAAATGCTAAGAACATCCTTATAGCTTCTATTCTTGCTACCGGAGAATTTTTTTTTTGAAAATCTATGCCTTCTACTTGTGAGTAACCTTTATTCACAAGACTTTCTTTTTTTCTAACCACTTTTCCATTCTCATTCAACTTATTTTTGAATACCCATTTTGATCCAATAATGTTTTTATCTACCGATCTTGGGACCAATTCCCAAGTTTGATTCTTCTCAATCTGCATAAGTTCTTTTTTCATAGCTTCCATCTAATGTTCATAGTTACATCCTTCACTTATAGTCTTCGGTTCAATCTCAGAATGTAAACATAGATTAACTTAAGCAGCAACTTTGCTTCTAGTTAATACTCTTTTAGTCTTGTCTTCAATAATCTAACTTTTTGAATGATTCTTTTGTACATATCTAGGTGTCTTAGGTGACATCATCAAAGCATCTTCTTCTCTTCTTTCTCATCCTTTTCTTGTTCTTCCATAATCTCTTCAATTCTTATGTGATTGGGTTCATCAGATTCATATCCATCAATGTCAATTGAATTCTTCACTGTCTCATCAACCTAACATTTGCACTTTCTACAATCTTTCTCAGTCTTTTATTGAATCATTTGTATGATTTTATTTTTGTAGAATATCAAAGAAAAATTCATTTATCACTTCTTACATTGAACTTTCCCAAAGTTTCTTCATCTCTTTCGATATAGCATTTGCTTCCAAATACCTTGAAATATTTAATAGTAGGAATTCTTCCAAACCATATCTCATAGGGGGTCTTTGTATTGTTTTCTCTTGCTTGAACTTGATTGAATATATAAATGGTAGTATGAATAGCTTCTTTCTAGTGAACTTCCAGTAAACTAGCCTCACTAATCATTGATCTAGCAGCCTCTTGAACTATTTTTTTTTTCCTTTCAACAACTCCATTCTGCTAAAGGAGTTCTCATAGAAGATAACTGTCACTTTATTCTATGAACTTCAAAAAACATATTAAACTCATGGGAGGTGAATTCTCCACCTCTGTCAGACCCTAAGCATTTTATCTTCAAGTTTACTTCATTTTGAACCATAGCTTTTCATGTCTTGAATCTATCTAATCTATTTAATTTCTCACTAAGAAATGTAACCTATGTATATCTAGAATAATCATCAATCAAAAGCTTAAAGCACCTTTCACCTTGTAGATTTCTCACTCTTGTAGGAACACAAAGATCCGTATGAACTAAACCCAGTAGAATAGTACTAGATTGTTCCTTTGATCTATAGTGACTTCTTGCTTGCTTTCCAAATTGGGAATTCCTACAGATAGCATTATCAGGCTTTGTAATTCTTGGTAAATCTCTCACAACCTAAATTGCACTAATCCTTTCCTAGTTATCAAAATTCATGTGACACATTCAACTATGCCATAACCAACTATTATTAATCTTAGTCATAAAGCATCGTACATCAACACCCTTAAGTTGATAGATATTTCCTTCAAATCTCTTTCCTATAGCAATCAATGTTTTGGATCTTTTCTGGATATCATACCTCTCATCCTTAAACAGAAGATCATATCCTTTACTGCACATCTAACCAACACTCTAAAGATTATTCCTTAATCCATTAGCATAGTAGACATCATTAGTATTATGCTTTCCATCAAAACTTACAAAACCTATCCCACAAATTTTAGCACCAGTACCATCTCCAAACATAACTAAGCCTCCATCATGTTTTTTAAGATTTAAAAACTTACTATTATCACCATTCATGTGATGTGAACAACCACTATCAACAACCCAATAGTTCTTTTCTTATTTAGCATGTAAGACAAAGATAATAGTAATCTCATTTTTCTCCTTCTCTGAATGGATTTCCTTCACCCTTTTTTCAGAATTCGCAAAAGTAGGTTAATCCTTTATAGCCAAGAACAAGCATTCATTATTATCAGTATCTTCATACTTAGAATCTTCATCAGATATACTAGTATTCTCATTCACATAATATGCTCTGTTAATCTTCTTTCCTTTCTTTTCTTTCTCATATCTTTGTTTATTTCTCTTAGCTCTTTTTGAACATTTTGCAACATAATGACCTATTTCTCCACAACTAAAGCATTTAAAGGGAAATTTACCTTCATACTTATTGGAGCCTTTCCTCATCCTTCTCACAAAGTTAGCTTCTATTTCATCAAAGTTTTCTTCATCTAGATCTTCACCTTTTGTAGCTTTAAAAGTAGTTCTTGATTTGCATCCATTCCGAAGACTCAGCTTCCTCATCTCATAAGATGTCAAAAATACCAGCAACAGATCTTTAGTGTAGGTCTTATAATCAATACTATGTTCAATAGCAAACACCTTCTCACTATAAGCATTAGGGAGAGTTCTAAGAATCTTCTTTATAATTCTAGTTTCATCTACAGTAGTACCAAGTCATTGCATTCCAGTCACTATCTCATCCAATATTTGTACATAAGCTTTAACATTTTCATCTTTAGACATATACGAAATCTCAAACTATGTCTCCAAATACTATATTTTTTCCTCTTTAACTCTCTCATCACCTTCATACACCCTTTTCAAAGCATCCTAGGCTTCCTTTGCAGTCGTCATACTCTGAACATTAATCAACTCGAAATGTATAAGACTATTCTTCAAAATGTATTTCTCCTTATTTTTCACTTCATGTTCTTTGATCTCATCAGTCGTGCTTGTACCATTAGCAGGAGGAGTTTAAGGATTCTTGTAAGCTTTCTCCACATCATATCCATAAAAATCCATATATTCTTCCATCAATATTTTCCAGATAACATAGTTAGTTCCATCGAACCTTGGATAATCATAAGTCATCTTGCCGTCCATCCCAGACCTTCCTCAAGTGGTTAAGCTCTTTACCAAGGAATCAATCTCTGATACCAATTTTTGAACAAGACAACTAAGAGGGGGAGGGGTGAATCAATTGTCGCATATTTAACCTTTAATTCATTCACCAGAACTAAAATTTAACACTCCTTAGTAGATTAAAAGTTAAATACTAATGCAGAAACTAAAAACCATCACATAGACACCATAACAATAGATTTACATGGAAAACCAAATAATAGAAAAATCACAGTGAGGATTAAATCACTATATAGAATATCAAAACCAATTCCAAGAGGCTCACTACTAGAGAAACAAGGCTCACTACCAAAACAAGGACTCACTATCTAGAACAAGGACTCATTGTCCAACAAGGATAACAACCCAGAGGGATCACTGCCACAAAGATACAAAGAAGATAAAGAAGACTTGTTACAAAGTGAAGAAGATATCAATGCAACAAAGGATTCCACCACAATTTTCTCAATCCACTTGCAGACATGGATGAATGGTAGACTACACCTTCAGCTTACTACTTATTGAAACTCAACATTTAGGATTTGTATTGATCTTTCATACTCACACCATACACACACAGATTCACACTTGTCTCTATTCTCTTTTCACTCTTGTCTCTATTTTCTTTGTCCTCCTCTTCGCTTCATCTTCCCTCACTCATTCTGCATTTATACCATCTTTAACTTTGAAACATATCTCATCCAAATTCAAATTTGAATTACATTGGTGACAAAACATTCTATGGTGGAATTAGAATGAGGGCAACCCAAACACACACTTCATCAGGACCTAGATAGATCCAACATGCTTCACTAACTCTGAAAGTAGTATTTCACACAAGTTCGACCAAACCAGTGTAAACTACATAGAATAATTAAGCATGAACTTCCCAAATACTAAAATTATCTTCAATACAATCAAAATAAATCAACTTTAGAACCACAAGTCATAAGACTTCATCAAAGAGAAGTATGGACCAACAATATTTCTCCTGGACCTCAACCAAAAACACAGAAAACCATAGTTCACAAATGGTAAACAAAAATTGCACTATACAATGAATCAATAGCCAAAAATCAAGATATAGCAACTTCCAAAAATCATGATCAACATATTTGAACCATAAAAATATAGGAGCAAATCTAGAGAAAAACCCGAAGCAACTGCTGAAACACTTGTAACATATCTTCATTACAATTTTCTCAATATCCTCAACATATATAGCCAATAACCTTTATCCATGGCATTAATGACAACAACAGTCAGTTGATAATTGTAGATAGGTAGATAAAATCAAATAGGTTTAAATGCATTGAAGACAATAAACAAATTAAATCCTATCAAGCACCATGAAGTACAAACTAGAATGAAAATAAAAATAGTAAACAAAGAACGTGCAAACCGATTTTCAAACTAGTGTTGATTGATCTCCATGGCTCTTCTCCACCTACACAAGGATGCAAGATTTCGAAGGTTGATTGTTGGAGGAATGTTGGTTGCTCAATTCTGCAGCATAACAACCTGATGAAGATGATAGATGGCAATTGAAGACTGATTTTGGCAGAGTGAAGATGCTAGAAGAAGATTCGATTGAAGAATGATTTTGACAGCATAATGATGTCTAAAGATTCGATTGAAGAATGATTTTGATAGCATAAGGATGTCTGAAGATTCGATGCAAATGGCATGTAAAAGTTTTGATTTATAGATTTTTGATGTGGACAGAGATAAGATTTGATAAGATTGATAATGATTTGATTTTTTGTCAAAAGAGGAAAAACAATGAGATGAGATAAGATTTTCGAAAGATAGAAAGATTTTGATTTATTGTTTTAAAGGAATTAAAACAAGATAAGATAAGATGTGAAAAGAATAGAAAGATTTTGATTATCTTTTAAAGGAAATAAATCCTGAAAAAGATGAGAAGGATAATTGATGAATTATCTAATTAAATAAATTAATTAGATGCACATGAGTTCAAATTTTGGAAAGAAAGCGAGAAGATATTTTAAAGATTTTATTAATTAAATAAATATTTGATTTATTTAATTAATGCTGGATTTATGATTTCATCAATTAAATAATACAAATTATTTAATTAACATTAATAGAAATGAATTAATAGAAATGATTTAATTAATTAAATAATATAAATTATTTAATTAACATTAGAGGAATGGATGAAATGATTTAATTAATTAAATAATATGAATTATTTAATTAACATTAGAGGAATGGATGAAAATGATTTAATTAATTAAATAATATTAATTATTAACATTAGAGGAATGGATGGAAATGATTTAATTAATTAAATAATATTAATTAATTAACATTAGAGGAATGGATGGAAATGATTTAATTAACATTAGAGGAATTGATGAATTATGCAGTTAGGAAGGGAATAAATGAAATTAGTCAAATAAATAAGATTTATTTAACTAATTAGATGATGACATGGGTACCTAGGGCAAAACATGATACAAGGTGTCTAAATGATGCAATGTTGTGACAAGGTATCGTAAGATGACAATTTTTTGATGTCTACATTTTGCCCCTCTTTGAGATGATGTTCGAGATGATGAGATTTGTGTCTAGTAACATCATTTCAAAGAAGTTAAGGTATGGATAGAGGAAAATGGATAATGATATAAAGATAGGATGATGATGGAATGATGATGCCCCCTCGAGAGGATAGGTGGGTTAAACAAACACGGGTAGGCTCTCGAAGTGAAATGATAAAGGGAGGGATAAGACGAATGATGCAAGATAGAAAGTGGATGAAGGATATGAATGATACATTATGCTGCAATGAAAGTGAGCAACCATGATGTTTGATATAGCACTAGACATTATGCACCAAGATATAAGGACCAAGGTGACAATGTGTCTCGTGCCCCAACATAATACAACCTTGTCTAGATGTATGAGGAAGTAGACTTAGAGCATTAAAGTCCTAATGCACAAAAGGTATGATGTGACCTTAGATGCAAAGGATAGTGCAAAAAGCTACTCCAACATACACAAGATATGAATATTAGTTGGAATGATATGGATTTGATACAAATGCAAGATAAAATGATAACACACACAAGAAAGCAAGCAAGCATGCACAAATGATACAAAAACAAACAAGGAATTGCCCCTGTCAAGCTGTAAACCATTGATTGATTGATTGATGATGATGATAGTGTTGTCATTGTTGGGAAGCGATATATCCCTAGAGCAACACAAGGATGATGATAATTGATTGATTGGTTGGTTGATTTGGTTTACGACAAGATTAGGGTTAAGACCAAAGGATGTGATTGGATAATTTGACAAGATTGATTGACTTGATTGGTATGGATTAAGGATTGACTTGCATTTGGATTATTGCTTGGATTGATTCGATTGAGTTGATTGGATGCAATGGTTTTGATGAAGATGATTGATTTGGGTGAATGGTTGAATGATTGGATAGAAGAATTGATGTGATTGGAATGATTTTATTGCTTGGATTTTTGTTGGCTATTTGATTTTTTTTAATTTTTATTTTTTGAAACATTTTGATGTTTTTGGATTTTTGAAATGTTTTGATTTTTTTTGGAATTTTTGAAATGTTTTGATTTTTTTTGGGACTTTCGAGATGTTTTGATTTTTTTTTGGAACTTTTGAAATGTTTTGATTTGTCAAAGGATGAAAATTTGAGTAGCCTTTGTGCTAGAGACCAATGACAAGGGGAAAACCAAGTCTAGGTGTAAGGAGATAAATGGGATTGATGGATGAAAGGGTGGGTGATGGGATAAGGGATAAAAGGCTCATGATATATGGATGGATGGAAAGGATAAGTCATAGTGAATTAAATGGATGTATGCATCATAAGAGAGCAAGGATGTGATTTCCAAAGACTATGTTGCATAGGAGTAACATGCCTCATTGTAGGTACAAGACTCAATATTTTTCATGACAAAGCTTATGACAATAGGATAATGATAGGCTTTTTTGGAAGGATGAGGTATGTCAAGAGATACCCAAAAAACATGTTTCAACAGTTTGCCCCTATATCTTCATCAAGATCAAAAGAAGAAGGGTGGATGAAGTGGACTCAATCTGATAGGTATGTATGAATGGACTCAATATGATGGCTAAAGATGGTAGGTAGGATGGAAATGATATGACATGAAAATGATAGGTTGGAAAGATAAGACATTGTGCCCCCAAGTGTAAGTGACATAGAAGATCAACCTACACATGATGCCTATTTGCTAGGTTTTCATCATGGTACTTATCTAGGGTGCCTGTTTGCCAGGTTTTCACCATTAGACGAAGGGATTTCTCTTTACTTTTTTTTTTCTTTTTTATTATTTTTTTTTTACTTTTTGACTTTTTGACTTTTTGACTTTTGGATAGGAGGGACCCAAGTGTCTAGTTGAATGAAAGGTGATAGTCCCCCTAGATATGGATGTCATTGCATGGACCATGTCAAATGTCATTATGCTCATAGATGTTGGTAAGGGATGACATGAAAGGGAGATGGAGTGGGTAGATTATGGATTATGATGTGGATTATGTAGGGAGATGATAGGGTTTATATGGGATTTATGTAAAAGATGAATGGGGAGGCTTAGCCAAAAGCATGGACCATATGAAGATGGTGGGGGAGATGTGTAGGATAATGAGTGAAGGATGAGGAGATGGAGGTATGTGGAATTGTTGGGAAATGGAAGGGAACCATGACCAATGGTTGCACACATTGTGATAAACGTTGAAGCTTTTGATGTGCATGGGGTGTAGGAAGCAATGGAGATGTTTGCTTAGGAGGTGGTGGATGTAGTGATTTTGGTACCCACATAGATTTAGTATTTTTATGACTTTTATTTGGCTTGTGGGTTTTAGGAATTTGAGACTTTTGAATGGAATGAGAATGTGGGGTGGAAGTGGAGGGTTGGGATTTTTGTGATGTAGATGCCTCGTTTGAATTGATTTCTTTTTGCTTAGGTACCCAAACTATTTTGCTTTTAGAATTTTCTTTTGGAGGTATGGGCTTATATAGCTTTTTAGATGTATTTTGCTTTGACTCTTTGTATTGATGTCCTAAGGCATGAGAACCCTTAGGATTTTTGACTTTATGTGTAGAGGCATTGATTTTTCTTCTTTTGAATCCCATGGGTGTGGTGGAATGAGTGGAAGCTTCATGTTTAGACAATGTGTGCATTTGTTGGTCATGATTAGGAATGTTAGGGTATTTATGGATGGAGGGATAAGGGGATTAGATAATGGGGATATTAGGTGTTGGGAGAAGTGGAGGTAGATTAGATGGAGGGATATTAGGAGTTGGAAGCAATGGTGGCAGATTTGATGGTGGAAGGTGTATGGTCACATGCTTTTGACATTTGTAAGATGATGGAGGAGGGGTGGCAACATATGTTTTAGGGATACGATAGGCTCTATGATGGAAAGTGGACTGGGGATGCATGGATGAAGTACCAACATCTTTAGGTTGTTGTCCTTGGGGTGTAGGTCCAAGGCCATAAGAGCGTGGAGGGACTTTGACATGTATAGGCTCCAAAATATCTTGTTCATGAAGGTCTAGACCTTTACCTTGGTGGTTCATGTTTTGGAGTGTGCAATGGACAATGGGAATAGGTGTAGGTGGAACACTAGACACAAGTTCCTTATTGGATGGAGAAGATAATGCTTGATGTTGTTCTAAGGAGGAACATTCATGAATGAGGGTGGAGAGACCAATAGGATAGGATGGAGGACTTGCAATGGGGTCCATAGTGGGTGATGGGGGATCATTAGGATCTTGATGAGCATTGTGTTCACTTAGATCCAAGGTATTTGTTTGAGCTTCTATGTGTGCTTGGGAGGCATATGTCTCATCAAGGGAAGTGGATGTTTGTGCATCATGGATGGGTGAGGTGGAAAGCTCTTGACCATGGAATGCATAAAGTTGGCTAAGAGGATCATCATGGTCTTCTTGATCATAAAAGGGGTCTTGATCAAAGATGGAAGATTGATCATGAACAGTATTAGGTATGTTATGAATGGAATCATTGGGAGGGTGTTGATCTTTATGTGGATGAGGGGGTAATGTTTCCACATGCTTAGGATTGTCCTCTTGAAATACCTCATGACTTATTTGAATGGAGGTGGAAGGGGATGACTCATGGAGAGACTTTTCATGTTCTTGATGGTCAACAACATAGGAGCATGATAGAGGGTGACTTGGACTTATGAACAGAGACTCTTGAATTGGATCAAGTGGTTGTGGACGACATGGTTGGCTTGAAGGACTTGGAATGATGTTTGATGATTCTTTTGTATGTTCACGAAAATGAGTTGGATGACATGGCGATGTTTGATTCCTTGCTAGTAGCCTTTGGGTCACATCCTTTGGAGGTGTAGGGGTGGAAGGTGTTGGCTTAGGGTTTTGATTTTGATTGGATGATGGTATGATAAAGTTATAGGGTGCATGTGCTAGATTGGTATTTCCCTTGTCAAAGGTGGCATTAAGACTTAAAGGCTCTTGATTTTTTTGCCAAGGTAGACTTGGGATCCTATGTTCTTCCAGTGGTATTGATGGATGTGTTGATGTGGCATTGGCATGCGAAAAAGTGGATGGATTAGATTGGTCAATTTTATTTGATGGCTTAGATTTGGGCTTCTCAAAAAATTCAAAAATATTGAATTTGGATGATGTTTTTGGAGAAGAGGTTACATTCATATTTCCATCAAAGGAATTCTTAGTTGTGCCCCCTTGGATTATGAATTTGGGCTTGTTTATGATTATGACCATTTTGATAATTGGTGACTAGGACTAGATTGGTGATAGTGATGATGTGGAATGATTAGATTGGAAGACTTGGATTGATTAGGGTTGATGGTGATTGGATATGAATGTGTTGGAAGAATGTGTAGAGTGACTTTATGTGTTTGGTTTTTAGCTTGATTGGACAATGTTTAAATGAATCACACATGTACAACCATAAATCACTCACGCAAGACACATAAGCAAGTTTGAATTTTGAAATTTGAATAATGTAATAATGATTATTAAACAAGCACACATGGAAGACACATCAACAAGCCCTATGACTAGTCAAGTGGGGTATGGCCAATTAGGTCTCAAGCTAGTCTGCACAAGGTTGACTAAGGATGATTTGAAAGCAAAATCTTGCCACACAGCTGGGAGAAAGGGGTAACCCACCCTTCACCTTCACTTCCCAAAGGTATAAAGTTCTTTGGGGCTTAGCCAAGAGTGACAAAATTTTAACTTCCAAACAAGCGTGTCTTTCGATTCACACTTCGATTGAGGTCATCCCCAGGGGTGATGAAATCCCCTAGCAGGCCTCCTAGAAAGGGTTTGACAAAAGCAAACCAAGTGAGGTGTTTGTGATCACACACACACTTGATTCACACTCACAATGATTAATTTCCCTTAAAAAAATTGCAATGTTTATAAAAAAATTCAAACACTTGTTCTTTTTATCCCCAAATCAAGATGTGATGGAAGACAATGATTAATTTTAGACCCAATTTTTGAAGTGTGATTGAAGACAAGATTTTTTTTAAACCAATTGCAATGATGTGATCAAACAAGATTTGATTTTATGTCCCAAATTGAAAGATGTGACAAACAAGATTAAGAGATGAAGGATGAAATGAGTGCACCTGGTTATTTTTGCTCTCCAAATTGATGTTGTGACTGATTCCAACACTTTTCCAGCTCCGTATGATTCACCAACAAGTCACAAGGACAAAAGAAACAAATTAAAAATTTGTTAGAACAAAAGTCATATGTGCTGAAGAATATATGAAAAATTGAGAACTTTAACTCTATAAACATTGATAAAAACCAGCACCATTGGATAGCTTATGAAATTCTACCCCAAATCAAAAAAACAAGTGCTAAAAAATACCAAAAAACGACCAAGATACGGCCATTTTAAGATTGACTGAAAAAATGTTGAAACAGAGGTATATGCGCTAAAACAGACCTCATATGTGCTAAAAAATTTCCTAGATGCGCTAAAAGAAGTCTCAGATGCACCGAAACAGTCCCTGGATGCGCCGAAATAGCTCCTAAATGTGCCGAAATAGTCCCTGGATGCGCCGAAATAGCTCCAAAATGCGCCGAAACAGCTCCTAAATGAGCCGAAACAGTCCCTGGATGCGCCAAAAATAGCTCCTAAATGCGTCGAAACAGCTCCTAAATGCGCTGAAAGACCTGCAAAAGCACTGTTAAACCCTGGATACGCTACAAAAACCCTTAGATGCGCTAAAACAGAAAATTTTCCCAAAAATCTGAATTCGAGAATGCGAAATCCTGTCATAAAACCTGCAAATAAATGTTAAAAACGGGGCAAGGCTCCACGGTGGGCGCCAAAAATGTAGATAGGGAAATAAATCAAAGAGTTTAAATGCATTGAAGACAATAAACAAATTAAATCCTATCAAGCACCATGAAGTACAAACTAGAATGAAAATAAAAATAGTAAACAAAGAACGTGCAAACCGATTTTCAAACTAGTGTTGATTGATCTCCATGGCTCTCCTCCACCTGCACAAGAATGCAAGATTTCAAAGGTTGATTGTTGGAGGAATGTTGGTTGCTCAATTCTGCAACATAACAACCTGATGAAGATGATATATGGCAATTGAAGACTAATTTTGGCAGAGTGAAGATGCTAGAAGAAGATTCGATCGAAGAATGATTTTGACAACATAATGATGTCTGAAGATTCGATCGAAGAATGACTTTGACAGCATAAGGATGTCTGAAGATTTGATGCAAATGGCCTGTGAAAGGTTTGATTTATAGGTTTTCGATGTGGACAGAGATAAGATTTGATAAGATTGATAATGATTTGATTTTTTGTCAAAAGAGGAAAAACAATGAGATGAGATAAGATTTTCGAAAGATAGAAAGATTTTGATTTATTGTTTTAAAGGAATTAAAACAAGATAAGATAATATGTGAAAAGAATAGAAAGATTTTGATTATCTTTTAAAGGAAATAAATCCTGAAAAAGATGAGAAGGATAATTGATGAATTATCTAATTAAATAAATTAATTAGATGCACATGAGTTCAAATTTTGGAAAGAAAGCGAGAAGATATTTTAAAGATTTTATTAATTAAATAAATATTTGATTTATTTAATTAATGTTGGATTTATGATTTCATCAATTAAATAATACAAATTATTTAATTAACATTAGAAGAATTAATAGAAAT
>VDFB02079458.1:0-39090 GCA_007258455.2 Sequoia sempervirens | reverse complement strand
AAACCATCCCACACTCCACCTCCATAGGACAAGCCCTCCCTCTTTCGAAGAGGAAGATACGAGAGCTTGAACCACCAAAGCAACCCATCTCCAGCTCATGCTAGCCCCACCTCAAAAGGAGCCAAATCCACCTCCAAAGGAACAAGCAAAGGAGAAGAGGACTTTCTGCTAGACCTGCAGCAAACAACTCCACCTCAAAAGGAGTGGGCTCTACCTCAACAAGAGCAAACTTCACCTCTAGATAAGACACCATTTGTAGAAACCAACCAAAAGAAAACACTCCAATAGGACAAGCACTTGCAAGAACCTTTGGAAATCCCAGCAATAGGAGCATAAGGTGGACCAAACAAAGAAGCTTGAACAACAGAGCCACCAAATCCAAAAGAGACTTTAAATTATGCTGGGTGTACATAAAAAGCATGAAGACCCACCCAACAAACAACCACGAACCAACACCAAGGGTACACCAAAACAATACCCCGCAGAGAACAAACCAACATTTGGCAAAAGTCTGGATGAACGAAGATAACCAAGAACAAGCCAATAGAGACCGAGAAAACCCCAACCCAAGCACCAATAGAACTACCAACACCCTCAAGGGGCCCAACACCACACAACAGGGAACACCTAAAACGAGCAAAAGGATCATTCCCCCAAAGAGGAATACAAGAGGCAACGGAGAAAGAAGGATAACCATAAAGAACAAGCCATACAAAAGAGATGACCCAAAAATAGAGGCGTTAAAAGCTTCCCAAAACATAAGGGAGCACAAAACCATAAACCCCAAACTCACATAGGGGAGCCCAGACATAGACCAAATGACCCAAAGGTCGAAGAGTCTCCAAACTGCCACCACATGAATAGATGCAACCTACACCACAACTAAAAAGCACCCCAAGCACCAAAAGCTTAGGAGGAACGAGCAGGGAGAGAGCAGCAGCCATGCATGAATGCATAAGTTGTAGGAGACCCCCCAAAACATCCACCCTCCAAAGAAAGAGGCTCCACCAACAAAGAACGAGAAATCCAGAGGATAAACCCCTGTCGCTTAGCCTCAGAAAGTTGCTCAGCCACAGAGAAGAAGAAGACCAATCAATGACACCGAATAGGAGAACGCTAGATCCGCAGCCATAGGAAATAGGACAGCCACCAGAACCCATGAATCTACATTAGATTCGTCCTTAGCATTGCCATCGTCGATAAAGGAATTCAAACCTCCTCCTCCCCTGCTCTTCCCGCTCGCTCTTCCTTTCACTCCCACTCTCGCCATAATTACAATTGATGTCCACCTTGCATAATGTTATAATATAATATTTTATTATTATGTGGTGCACCTAGGGAATCTAGGGATCTATGCATCACATGGGTTAGTATTCTTAGGGCCATGCTATGTGTTGTATGTAACATTGTGATAAATATTTAATGTGGGGTTGTACATTGGGAAAACTTAGTACCAAAAATTAAATGTGGGGGTTAATGGTTTTGTAAGCTCATCGTATGAGTCACATGGTTTTATATAATACCACTTAGTGGCTTTTTGTGAGCTTATTTCTATAAAAGAAAGCACATGGATGGTTGTCTAAGGTTGGCTAGTTGGCTTGTTGGCTAGTTGAGAGCATCTCTTGTTAGTGTTTGTGAGGTTTGAAGCATGGCATGGGATGTGTGGTTACATGCTTGTTCACATCCAAAGTGTTTGTAGAGGGATTTATGTTTCAAGGGTATTCATGGAGAACTTTAAAGATGTATTGTAATCTTTATTGTTGAATAATACATGAGTGATGGATGCTTTTGGAGGCTAGATTTTTCCCTCTTGAGGGTTTTCCTAGGGTATATCTTGTGTCATCTTTGATGGTATATTGTCTATTCTTTTGTATATGGATTATGAATACTTGTCTGTATATATTTCTCTATTTGGGTTATGTGGAAATTATTTGGGTGGATGCATATTTCCTTTCATATTGTGTGACTATGATTGTATTAGATGTCTACTTATACTCTTTACCTCACTTAGTCCACCTTTGTCTACTCTATTGATATAGGAGTATCTACGGTGTAAGAATAATCTTGCATCAACTAAAAATATTTCCTTTCATGTTTTTTATTTTTATTTTGTAGGTACTTAGAAGTGTCACACTCATTTTTTTCTTACTATAGAGACTAACCCACTCAACAATCATCAATTTTAGCACACAAAGTTCTAGGTAGTATTCGTACTATGTGGTAATGCATTGTGATCATCAAGCCTTTAAATTGATAAGAAGGCTTCATCAAGTCATTTCCATTATGTCACATCATTAATAAGTATTTTCTTATTGGACAATGCAACATGACTTGTTAAATTCACTTGAGGAAGGCCCAATTCAACTATGCAACATGTATTTGAATCTTGTAACAATATCTAATATCAAATTATATTAGCTTATTGGTCCCAAGGAGGTTCATGGTTAGGATGACATTAAGTTCTAATACTTGCATCTTGCCACACTCATCTTGATTATGAAAAGTGAAATCATTCAATACTAGAGCCATGATCTCTATCATATGTGTATAGGGTAGTGTACCACATTACTACTAAGATATTTTATCCTTGCCTACTATAAAAGATCATTCAATTCACATTGTAAGATAGTTAGCTTTTCACTAGTCCAAGGAAGCTCAATAACATATTAATAGTTAGAAGATCATAGAGCATCATATTGCATATCAACATAGAAGACATTATTTGGAGAAGTCATGTGTTAGTCATTCTTGTATTTCATAATAAACAAAGAGTGGTATCTTATTTAGATTGGAAGCCCTTGATATAAAATTGATTGATCTAATTCAAATTATAAATCAACAAAACAATTATTCTCTTAATTCATTATGTGATTTCATTCTATGTGAGTTTTATGTACATGATCATTGTGTTGGTTGCATGGTTGGATAGTTCTTAATTGAATTTTTTATCCTTGTCTACATCATTGCCTTTTTCTTTGCTCTAAAGGCTAATAATATTTACAAATACCTTTGGAGGGTTGTTGCTATGTCACTAGGGAGCATGTTCTCCTAGGTCAACCCCTCAAAAAAATGTGCAAAGATCATCATATAACAATTTTTAGCCATACTAATGCTCTAGAGTGGTGTGATGCAAAACCATGTTCTTTTTAGGTACTTTAGTTGAAATGTTGCTAGCATGCTCTTTGTGAAAATAGAAATAACATTCAATGTTATTTGATTATAACAATGAGTGTGATTGAATGCCTTTAAATATAAGTGTATAGAAATAAATCACACAAACATGTGTTCAATTGGCTTAGGGCAAGAAAAGAATAGGTGACAATCAACCAAAATGTGAATTTAAAAATTGAAAAGTTATGGATCATATCCACAAGGTCACAAGATCAACCCTATGTACACGTTAATGATTCGAGACATGAAAATGGTCAAATGAAGTAGATGATAGAATGCACAAGGATATGTGCGTGTATAAGCATAGTAAATACATAATTTGGATGAATATATCATCATATGTATCTATAGAGATAAAGTGGGAGATAGTCACATACAAATATCTATAATGAATAAATAGAAGAAAAAAAGTACTTCAACTTCAAACATAAGTTTATTATTTCTCAATATTTAAATCTGATAAACATTATCTTAAAATAAGTACAAAACTTAATTAAAATAACATATATATACAAACTTCACCATAAGAAAAAAAAACACTCAAATATCAAATTTAATTAGTCGATAAGCTACATATAGTGTAAGATTCGAGTTTGAAACAAGTCTCACACCTACAAACCACGGTTGAGTCATCAAAAACCAAGTTTAAGTTGTTGTTTAATGGTAAATCAATTGTCGTTTAATGGCATTTAAGCATCCAAAATATTAGGTAAAGGCCTCCAAAATCTCACTTATCACATAAAAGCTAGATAAATATTAATTTGACAATTGGATGGGAACATTCTATTTCCATTTGCAATGTTTTTTATCAATTTGATGACAACTTTCTTTTTTCGTTTGCATTGCTTTATGTTTTAAATTTGTATGCAAATATTTCATAATCAGATAATATTTAATTTCTTTATGAAAATAATCTAGATTTGTCTAAGTTTATTTCATTCCATTATTTAGCACTTACTATTAATTGTTTAATCTAACCACGCACAAATAGAATTTGCACTGCATCCATGCACAAACACATACTCTCTAACATATTAACATACACATAGTTTTCTATCAACTTAAACCGTGAAGCTCCTTTTAAATACAAGTGCTTGTTTATATTAACGTAGAAAACCAAAATTAATCCACAAAACTAAAAAAAGCTAGTCTTACAAAAATTATTTGGCAAACCAATCACTTAGAAACATTCGACCGGGTCATGTGGGCTAGTGTGTAGCTTGTCCTATGTCGGTTACCAATAAATTTGAGGGAAAAAACATCAACTTTTTCTTTGTAATTTCTTATCCTATCAAAGTCCTCGTGTACCATGAGTTAATGGTATGCTTTTTATATTTCAGTTGACATTACAAAAGAACTTTTGGGGTTCCACATCTTGAAGGAAAATTGCCCATTTTACATAAAGTAAAAACCAGGTGAACTTGTTACAAATTTTTTAATATTGATATAAAATATTTGTTTAAAGCAAGTAGAGTGGACCCAATTTATTAAGGTGGAAGGAAGTTCCATGGAAGTGTCCACCCTCACATTATATCTTTCATCGTATAGATTTAACATTAATGGTGGGATCTCACTTTCAAATATCAAATATCAAAGATTGTTTGTATTATTTCCTCTTTTGTGTAAAGTCTTGTATAGTTAGTGGAGAGAGATCTCTTTCTTTTTCCATCTATCCAATTTTTTTCCATCATGCAACCTTCTTTAGGTATAATCATCATGACTGCTTTGATTATGGGTAAACTTTTCGTACAATGGGCATTTTAATTATATATTCACAAATCAGTGTTGAATGAGGATATTTTCAAAGTAAAAGGAATGGTTATTGTTTAAAAATGAGTGAGTTAAATGTAAGTTTGCAGTTGAGTTTTGGATAGGATAAATTTGACTTTGAGATCATGATAGATCTTTTAAGTTTATTTTTGAGAGGTTTTAATTTTTTCTTAATTGTTTAATAAAAAAGGGTGATTTATTATTTAGTCATTATTTCGTTTCATATTATGTAATATTTTTTTAGTTTGCTATAGATTAAATATTATTGATAGTTATTAGTTGTATCATCATTTTTTAGTGAGAAGCATGTACATGAAGCTACTTTCATTATTTAGTAAAAATGAGAGAGAATTCTAAATGAAGATGTACATTCTCTTCTATTAAATGATTTAAGTTTAGCAATGTACATGAAGATGTCCCACTTGGAGACTGATCCTAGACGACACCATTGCACTTGCATCCCCCACATGATTATAGGTCTAGTTGGTTTCTTATGTCCACCATTATCATTTGTGAAGGCCAACGAAAATTGATGAGGAAATCAATTTCTTTCATGTAACTACCTTTGTCAACATATCTGCAGGATTCTCACTTGTGTGAATTTTCTCCAACTTCAATTGTCTATCCTCCAAAACTGACCAAAGGAAGTGGCATCTGAGTTGTATGTGCTTAGTTTTTGAATGCAGAGCTAAGTTCTTAGCTAGATGAATGGCACTCTGGCTATTAGTGTACAAAGGGCTATCTTCTTGTCATTGTCCCAATTCCTCCAAAAAATGTTGTAACCAAATCATCTCCTTGCTAGCTTCCGTAGCAACAACATACTCAACTTCGGTGGTTGAAAGCGCAACAACCTTTTGCAGTATTGAAATCCAATTAACTATAGTACCTCCTACAATAAAAACATACCATGTAGTACTCCTCCTGCTATCAATATCACCCACTAGATCAGAGTCAACATATCCTTTTAGAGCAAAATTTGTTCCTCCAAAACATAGATTCTTTGTAGTAGTACTCTCAAATATCGGAGAACCTATTTTACTGCATTCCAATGTTCCATTCTCATATTGCTCATATACTTGCTCACAACTCTCACTGCATTGCATACATCAAGCTTCCAACTGTTGATGCATATGGTATCTTAGACATTTTGTCTTCCTCCTCTTGTGTTTTTGGACACATCTCCTTAGTCAACTTAAAATGACTAGGAAAAGGTGTACTAGTCGCTTTTACATTTTGCATGTTAAACATTTTCAACACCTTCTCTACATACTCACTTTGAGACAAAAATAATTTTATGTTTGTCCTGTCTTTTGTGATTCTCATACCAAGGATTTGTTTTGTTGCACCCAAATCCTTCATAGCAAATGAATTTGCTAATTTCTTCTTAAGTTCATTACTATGTTGCATGTTAGACCCAAGAACAAGCATGTCATCAACATAAAGCAATAGGATAATATAGATGCCATTACCCAATTTCTTAAAATAAACACAATAATCAGAATGACATCTTTTGTAACCTTGTTTAGCCATAAAACTATCAAATTTCAAATACCATTGTCGAGGTGCTTTCTTAATCCATACAAACTCTTCTTTAACCTACAAACAAATTCCTCCTTACCCTTGACCTCATATCCCTATGGTTGTTGCATGTATATTTCCTCTTCCAAATCCCCATGGAGAAATGTTATTTTCACATCCAATTGTTTAAGATGCAAGTCTTCCATAGCCACAAGACTTAGAATAGTTCTAATAGAAGCCATCTTTACAATCAGAGAAAATATTTCTTCAAAATATATACCTTTTTTTTGTGCAAAAAATTTTACCACGAGTCTAGCCTTATTTATTTATTTTCCTCCATCTTCTTCTTTCAACCTATAAACCCATTTATTTAGCAATGCTCTTTTACCTACAGGCAATTGGACTAAGTCCCAAGTCTGATTTTGTAGCAAGGAATCCATTTCCTCTTTCATTCCTAGCTCCCACTTATTTTTGGTATCTACATGCATTGCTTCTTCATAACCTTCAGGCTCACCAAAATCAGTTAATTATATAGAATATAATGATGGAGAAAATCTTTCTGGAGGTATAGTTATCCTTGTAGAACATCTAGCACTTGCAGGAGTCTGTGGGATAACTTCTTGTTGTTGAGCATCAGGTACCACTAGCATTTTATTTTCTGGAATCTCATCTAGCACCACATATTCCATTTTGGCTTGTTCATGATTCTTTTCCTGCAGCTGATCCTTATACATAACCTTCTCATTGAATATAAGATTCTTCTCCTAATGATTTTATGATTTTCATAATCCTATAATTGAAAACCAAATTCATCTCCTCCTTATCAAATGAAGGTACATTTTTTAAACTTAGCCTCAAGCTTTGTTCTATTTTCAATATCAACATGGACAAAAGCTTCACAACCAAAGGTTTTTAGAAATGAATAGTTTACCTTTTTACCTGTCCATGCCTCCTCTAGAATGCCACCATTCAAACGATTTGAAGGTCGCATGTTTATTAAATAGACAATAGTATGTACAACATCTGCCCAAAACTGTAAGGGTAGTCCAACATGCAATCTCATGCTCCTTACACACTCCATAATGGTCCTATTCATCCTCTCAGGCACACCATTTTCTTGTGGGGTTCTAGGAACCATTTTCTACCTATGAGTTTCATTATATGAATAGTAATTTTCAAATTCTCTGTTGCAATACTCGCCACCATTATCAAATCTGAGACACTTCAAATTTTTTCCTATCTCATTCTCAATCAAAGCTTTCCACTTTTTAAAAGTTTCAAATACTTCTAATTTTTGTTTTAGGAAATACACCCATGTTTTCCTAGTTGCATCATCAATAAAAGTAACATAATAGCAAGAGCCACCAAGAGAAGATACCTGAGCTAGTCCCCATACATCTAAATACACAAGCTCTAATTTCTCACTCTTCTTCTCTTTCCCAACTTTGAGAAATCATACTCTTTTCTATTTTCCATAAACACATTTTTTGCAAAACTCCAATTCAATCTGCTTCAGACCTGGTAGAAAATTTATGGAGTGAAGGATCTTTACCCCTTTCTCACTCATGTGCCCAAGTCTATGGTGCCACAATTTTGTTTCTACCCTTGTAGCAAGTGCTATAAATGTCTTAGTAGCAACTATTTTTGTAGTAGCTAAGGTAGAACAAGTATTACGAGTACAAAAATACAATGTTCCTACCTTTTCACCTTTAGCTACTACTAACGCACCTTTAGTGACCTTCCTGACTTTTTTTGAAAAGGTAACTGTGCAACCTTCACTACCTAGTTCTCCTGCAGAAATTAAATTCCTTCTCAAATTTGGAACATGTCTTACCTCCTATAGCAACCATTCATTTCCATTTTGCAACTTTATTTTTAACTTTCATTTTCCAACAATCTGACAAAGTTCATCATCAGCCAAATATACTTGTCCAAAATTACCTTGAACATAATCTACAAAATATTTCCTATGGGGTGTGGCATGAAATGAAGCCCCTAAATCTATTACCCAGGAATCATTAGCATTATCTAACACATAATTAAAGCATCCTAAAATTTATTACTTACAACATTAGCTTCCTTACTATCATCATGTTGTCCATCTCCTTGTTTTCCCTTTTGAGACCAGCAATCCTTCTTCAAGTGTCCTAGCTTTCCACGGTGCTAGCAATCCATTCTTCCTTTGGATTTATCTATCTACCTTTCTTCGACTTGCCTTGTGACTTTCCACAATTTGTTGGGATTTTTCCTCTCTTTTGTTCTTCCCTATTCTCTACAGTCAAAGCATTACCCGATGTTGAACTCTCACTTATGTTTTTTTGTCGCATTTCCTCGCTAAGGATAACACCAACAACATCATCAAATTTCAATGTATTTGAACCAGAGACAAAGTTGCTTATAGCCATTACCAAGCTATTCCAACTTTCTAGCAAAGAACATAAAACCAAGAGAGCCCTCACTTCTTCATCAAAATTCACTTTTACATATGCTAACTGATTAGTAATTGTATTAAATTCATTTAAATGATGTCACAGATCCACCTTCAATTATTTTTAGATTAAACAAATGATTCATGAGAAATAACTTATTTGAGGCTAAGGATTTTTCATACAATTTAGCCAAAGTTGTCATTACATCCTCTGTTATCTTCGCTTATGTTATATTGAATGCCACATATGGTGCTAGGAACAATCGAATGGTTCCTAGTGCCTTTCTATCTAGAATCTCGCATTCTTCATTGGACATCACAAATTCTTTCTTTGCTTTTCCTTGCAATGGTCGCCATAGATCCTTTTGATACAAATAATCTTCCATCTGCATCTTCCATAACTGATAATTCTAGCCATTGAACTTCTCAACCTTGAATTTTCCTTCTTCCATTGCTCTCACTCAAATCTAGAGGTTTCTTGCCAATCGACCGAAATACACATGGCTCTGATACCAGTTGTTAGGGTTCAAACATATTGGAGCAATAAACATTAACAATTATATGCAAATTAAATAACCTAGAAATAACAATGAAGAATAACACAAAAGAGATCAACACAAAATTTAACGCGGTTCGCCCAATATGGGCTACATCCACAAAAACTTAACCATCCAATGATTTTATTATCCAGTGCAAAACTAATTACAATCTCATGAACACCATACTTCAACATTCATCCCAACTGCTTATAACAAGCCTTTTGGAACCTTCTAGAATTAGGGTTTTACAAGGTCATTTTTTATTTGATGTATTAATGAGAAAACCTCGACATGTCAACAAGAAAAAACCTTGACGTGTTAATGAAAAAAAATTGGGGCCATGCTCCGAACCCTATTTCTTTTTATAAGTGTATAGTACTTGCATGATTAGTCACCACATATCAACACATTCTTATGGTTGCTAAACATTAACTAGTTCGGTTTGTTATTTCTATTGGTTCAGTTGGTGCTATTTCCTAGCCTGTCTCTCTTTTGATATTTCTACTCTTTTTGTATCTGGTGGGATCAGGGCCCTTTTTCCATGCTAATATAATAAAAAACATACATTAGGCTATCAAGGTGATAATATCCCATGGATAATTTAATGCTATGACACTTTCTAGAAAAACTAATAGTACCACCATCTTCAATTAAGACCAAAAACTTTGGAGCTAGATATATAAAATAATTTAGACAAGTATCCAACTTTTTGTTGATGAAATTATTATTACTACTTGAGTTGATCAACACTGTTACTTTTTGCTTCTTTAAGAAACCCACTACCTTGAGAGTTTGTGGGGCACTAAAACTGAAGAGTGCATAAAAAAGAAATGATTGGTTGGGGATCATGCAATTATTCATCACCCTCTAATATTGGTTCCTCCTCTTCTTCCTCACTTGGACCTTCAATATAGAGCAATTTCTTTCCATTGCATTTATGTCCTTGACTATATTTGCTATTACAATTGAAACATAACCCTTTTTCTCTCCTATCCTTAATTTATTGTGGAGTCAACCTAGTCGGTTGAGGTAATGAATGTGTAGGAGATCTTATTTTACTTATATTTACAATCCCTTGTTGCTTACAAGCCAAAAAATTCTCCTCAACTTGTCTTGCCATTAATATTGCTTGCTATAAGGATTGTGGCTGGAACAACCGTACCTCATATTTTATGTGATCATTTAAACTGCCTTAAAATATTTCCTTTAAATTTTCTTTTTGCCACATTCTCCACTCATAGATAAAGGGTTTGAAATTACTTAATATAATCCTTACCCACACATATTTACTTTAATTTAGTGAGTTAGTAGAAGTAGTTATCCATAAAGTTATCTCCATAATGGGTAGCAAAATCCTCTTGAAAAATTGACCATGTGACCACACAATTCTTCTTTCTCTTCTCATCACATATCCAATGATACCAAATAAATTGATTTGGTTCCAAGTATAATGATGTCATGACCACCTTTTGTTGACTAGGAACATGATGGAGATCAAAGAATTGCTCCATTTGGTAAAGCCAATTGGTTGGATCCTTGCCATCAAAATTTCTCGTATCCAACATAGGTATGAATTGACTTGGTATAGGATTATTAAAGGAAGGATCCTTCTTGAAATCTAATTCAAGCACAAGGAATTCATGTCCAAAAAAAGCATTATCTTCCACCTTACTAGGTGAATCTTCACTCTTACACGTCATCCCTTAAATAATCATGTCCAACTTCTTAGAAAATTCATTTATGTAATTCCTAATTAATTACATTTCACCCTTGAGCTTGTAAGATATTTTATCATTGCCTACTATAAAAGATCATTCAATTCACATTGTAACATAGTTAGCTTTGCACTAGTCCAAGGAAGCTCAATAGCATATTAATAGTTAGAAGATCATAGAGCATCATATTGCATATCAACATAGAAGACATTATTTGGAGAAGTCATGTGTTAGTCATTCTTGCATTTCATTATAAACAAAGAGTGGTATCTTATTTAGATTGGAAGCCCTTGATATAAAATTAATTGATCTAATTCAAACTATAAATCAACAAAACAATTATTCTCTTAATTCATTATGTGATTTCATTCTATGTGAGTTTTATGTGCATGAACATTATGTTGGTTGCATGGTTGGATAGTTCTTAATTGAATTTTTTATCCTTGTCTACATCATTGCCTTTTTCTTTGCTCTAAAGGCTAATAATATTTACAAATACCTTTGGAGGGTTGTTGCTATGTCACTAGGGAGCATGTTCTCCTAGGTCAACCCCTCAAAAAAAATTGCAAAGATCATCATATAACAATTTTTAGCCATACTAATGCTCTAGAGTGGTGTGATGCAAAACCATGTTCTTTTTAGGTACTTTAGTTGAAATGTTGCTAGCATGCTCTTTGTGAAAATAGAAATAACATTCAATGTTATTTGATTATAAAAATGAGTGTGATTGAATGCCTTTAAATATAAGCGTATAGAAATAAATCACACAAACATGTGTTCAATTGGCTTAGGGCAAGAAAAGAATAGGTGGCAATCAACCAAAATGTGAATTTAAAAATTGAAAAGTTATGGATCATATCCACAAGCTCACAAGATCAACCCTATGTACACATTAATGATTCGAGACATGAAAATGGTCAAATGAAGTAGATGATAGAATGCACAAGGAGATGTGCGTGTATAAGCATAATAAATACATAATTTGGATGAATATATCATCATATGTATCTATAGAGATAAAGTGGGAGATAGTCACATACAAATATCTATAATGAATAAATAGAAGAAAAAAAGTACTTCAACTTCAAACATAATTTTATTATTTCTCAATATTTAAATCTGATAAACATTATCTTAAAATAAGTACAAAACTTAATTAAAATAACATATATATACAAACTTCACCATAAGAAAAAAAAACACTCACATATCAGATTTAATTAGTCGATAAGCTACATATAGTGTAAGATTCGAGTTTGAAACAAGTCTCACACCTACAAACCACGGTTGAGTCATCAAAAACCAAGTTTAAGTTGTTGTTTAATAGTAAACCAACTATCGTATAATGGCATTTAAGCATCCAAAATATTAGGTAAAAGCCTCCAAAATCTCACATATCACATAAAAGCTAGATAAATATTAATTTGACAATTGGATGGGAACATTCTATTTCCATTTGCAATGTTTTTTTTATGAATTTGATGACAACTTTCTTTTTTCATTTGCATTGCTTTATGTTTTAAATTTGTATGCAAATATTTCATAATCAGATAATATTTAATTTCTTTATGAAAAAAATATAGATTTATCTAAGTTTATTTCATTCCATTATTTAGCACTTACTATTAATTGTTTAATCTAACCACGCACAAGTAGAATTTGCAGTACATCCATGCGCAAACACATGCTCTCTAACATATTAACATACACATAGTTTTCTATGAACTTAAACCGTGAAGCAAGTGCTTATTTATATTAATGTAGAAAACCAAAATTAATCCACAAAACTAAAAAAAGCTAGTCTTACAAAAATTATTTGGCAAACCAATCACTTAGAAACATTCGACCGGGTCATGTGGGCTAGTGTGTAGCTTGTCCTATGTCGGTTACCAATAAATTTGAGGGAAAAAAATCAACTTTTTCTTTGTAATTTCTCATCCTATCAAAGTCCTCGTGTCCCATGACTTAATGGTATGCTTTTTATATTTCAGTTGACATTACAAAAGAACTTTTGGGGTTCCACATCTTGAAGGAAAATTGCCCATTTTACATAAAGTAAAAACCAGGTGAACTTGTTACAAATTTTTTAATATTGATATAAAATATTTGTTTAAAGCAAGTAGAGTGGACCCAATTTATTAAGGTGGAAGGAAGTTCCATGGAAGTGTCCACCCTCACATTATATCTTTCATCGTATAGATTTAACATTAATGGTGGGATCTCACTTTCAAATATCAAATATCAAAGATTGTTTGTATTATTTCCTCTTTTGTGTAAAGTCTTGTATAGTTAGTTTAGAGAGATTTCTTTCTTTTTCCATCTATCCAATTTTTTTCCACCATACAACCTTCTTTAGGTATAATCATCATGACTGCTTTGATTATGGGTAAACTTTTCGTACAATGGGCATTTTAATTATATATTCACAAATCAGTGTTGAATGAGGAGATTTTCAAAGTAAAAGGAATGGTTATTGTTTAAAAATGAGTGAGTTAAACGTAAGTTTGCAGTTGAGTTTTGGATAGGACAAATTTGACTTTGAGATCATGATAGATCTTTTAAGTTTATTTTTGAGAGGTTTTAGTTTTTTCTTAATTGTTTGATAAAAAGGGTGATTTATTATTTAGTCATTATTTTGTTTCATATTATGTAATATTTTTTTAGTTTGCTATAAATTAAATATTATTGATAGTTATTAGTTGTATCATCATTTTTTTAGTGAGAAGCATGTACATGAAGCTATTTTCATTATTTAGTAAAAATAAGAGAGAATTCTAAATGAAGATGTCAATTCTCTTTCATTAAATGATTTAAGTTTAGCAATGTACATGCAGATTTCTCACTTGGAGACTGATCCTAGATGACACTGTTGCACTTGCATCCCCCACATGATTATAGGTCTAGTTGGTTTCTTATGTCCACCATTATCATTTGTGAAGGCCAACAGAAATTGATGAGGAAATCAGTTTCTCTCATGTAACTACCTCTGTCAACATATTTGTAGGATTCTCACTTGTGTGAATTTTCTCCAACTTCAGTTGTCCATCCTCCAAAACTAACCGAATGAAGTGGCATCTGAGTTGTATGTGCTTAGTTTTTGAATGCAGAGCTAAGTTCTTAGCTAGATGAATGGCACTCTGGCTATTAGTGTACAAAGGGCTATCTTCTTGTCATTGTCCCAATTCCTCCAAAAAATGTTGTAACCAAATCATCTCCTTGTTAACTTCCGTAGCAACAACATACTCAACTTCGGTGGTTGAAAGCGCAACAACCTTTTGCAGTATTGAAATCCAATTGACTACAGTACCTCCTACAATAAAAACATACCATGTAGTACTCCTCCTGCTATCAATATCACCCACTAGATCAGAGTCAACATATCCTTTTAGAGCAAAATTTGTTCCTCCAAAACATAGTTTCTTTGAAGTAGTACTATCAAATATCGGAGAAACTATTTTACTGCATTCCAATGTTCCATTCTCATATTGCTCACATACTTGCTCACAACTCTCACTGCATTGCATACATCAAGCTTCCAATTGTTGATGCATATGGTATCTTAGACATTTTGTCTTCCTCCTCTTGTGTTTTTGGACACATCTCCTTAGTCAACTTAAAATGACTAGGAAAAGGTGTACTAGTTGCTTTTACATTCTGCATGTCAAACCTTTTCAACACTTTCTCTACATACTCACTTTGAGACAAAAATAATTTTATGTTTGTCCTGTCCTGTGTGATTCTCATACCAAGGATTTGTTTTGTTGCACCCAAATCCTTCATAGCAAATGAATTTGCTAATTTCTTCTTAAGTTCATTACTCTGTTGCATGTTAGACCCAAGAACAAGCATGTCATCAACATAAAGCAATAGGATAATATAGATGCCATTACCCAATTTCTTAAAATAAACACAATAGTCAGAATGACATCTTTTGTAACCTTGTTTAGCCATAAAACTATCAAATTTCAAATACCATTGTCGAGGTGCTTTCTTAATCCATACAAACTCTTCTTTAACCTACAAAAAAATTCCTCCTTACCCTTGACCTCATATCCCTATGGTTGTTGCATGTATATTTCCTCTTCCAAATCCCCATGGAGAAATGTTGTTTTCACATCCAATTGTTTAAGATGCAAGTCTTCCATAGCCACAAGACTTAGAATAGTTCTAATAGAAGTCATCTTTACAATCGGAGAAAATATTTCTTCAAAATCTATACCTTTTTTTTGTGCAAAACTTTTTACCACGAGTCTAGCCTTATTTATTTATTTTCCTCCATCTTCTTCTTTCAACCTATAAACCCATTTATTTAGCAATGCTCTTTTACCTACAGGAAATTGGACTAAGTCCCAAGTCTGATTTTGTAGCAAGGAATCCATTTCCTCTTTCATTCCTAGCTCCCACTTATTTTTGGTATCTACATGCATTACTTCTTCATAACCTTCAGGCTCACCATAATCAGTTAATAATATAGAATATAATGATGGAGAAAATCTTTCTGGAGGTATAGTTATCTTTGTAGAACATCTAGCACTTGCAGGAGTCTGTGGGATAACTTCTTGTTGTTGAGCATCAGGTACCACTAGCATTTTATTTTCTGGAATCTCATCTAGCACCACATATTCCATTTTGGCTTGTTCATGCTTCTTTTCCTGCAGCTGATCCTTATACATAACCTTCTCATTGAATATAAGATTCTTCTACTAATGATTTTATGATTTTCATAATCCTATAATTGAAAACCAAATTCATCTCCTCCTTATCAAATGAAGGTACATTTTTTAAACTTAGCCTCAAGATTTGTTCTATTTTCAATATCAACATGGACAAAAGCTTCACAACCAAAGGTTTTTAGAAATGAATAGTTTACCTTTTTACCTGTCCATGCCTCCTCTAGAATGCCACCATTCAAACGATTTGAAGGTCGCATGTTTATTAAATAAACAATAGTATGTACAACATCTGCCCAAAACTGTAAGGGTAGTCCGACATGCAATCTCATGCTCCTTGCACACTCCATAATGGTCCTATTCATCCTCTCAGGCACACCATTTTCTTGTGGGGTTCTAGGAACCATTTTCTACCTACGGATTTCATTGTATGAATAATAATTTTCAAATTCTCTATTGCAATACTCGCCACCATTATCAAATCTGAGACACTTCAAATTTTTTCCTATCTCATTCTCAACCAAAGCTTTCCACTTTTTAAAAGTTTCAAATACTTCTAATTTTTGTTTTAGGAAATACACCCATGTTTTCCTAGTTGCATCATCAATAAAAGTAACATAATAGCAAGACCACCAAGAGAAGATACCTGAGCTAGTCCCCATATATCTAAATGCACAAGCTCTAATTTCTCACTCTTCTTCTCTTTCCCAACTTTGAGAAATCATACTCTTTTCTATTTTCCATAAACACATTTTTTGCAAAACTCCAATTCAATCTGCTTCAGACCTGGTAGATAATTTATGGAGTGAAGGATCTTCATCCCTTTCTCACTCATGTGCCCAAGTCTATGGTGCCACAATTTTGTTTCTACCCTTGTAGCAAATGCTATAACTGTCTTAGTAGCAACTATTTTTGTAGTAGCTAAGGTAGAACAAGTATTACCAGTACAAAAATACAATGTTCCTACCTTTTCACTTTTATCTACTACTAATGCACCTTTAGTGACCTTCCAGACTTTTTTTGAAAAGGTAACTATGCAGCCTTCACTACCCAATTATCCTGCAGAAATTAAATTCCTTCTCAAATTTGGAACATGTCTTACCTCCTATAGCAACCATTCATTTCCATTCTACAACTTTATTTTTATCTTTCATTTTCCAACAATCTGACAAGGTTCATCATCAGCCAAATATACTTGTCCAAAATCACCTTGAACATAATCTACAAAATATTTCCTATGGGGTGTGGCATGAAATGAAGCCCCTAAATCTATTACCCAGGAATCATTAGCATTATCTAAACACATAATTAAAGCATCCTAAAATTTATTACTTACAGCATTAGCTTCCTTACTATCATCATGTTGTCCATCTCCTTGTTTTCCCTTTTGAGACCAACAATCCTTCTTCAAGTGTCCTAGCTTTCCATAGTGCTAGTAATCCATTCTTCCTTTGGATTTATCTATCTACCTTTCTCTGACTTGCCTTGTGACTTTCCACAATTTTTTGTGATTTTTCCTCTGTTTTGTTCTTCCCCTATTCTCTATAGTCAAAGCATTACCCGATGTTGAACTCTCACTTATGCTTTTTCGTCACATTTCCTCGCTAAGGATAACACCAGTTCAACATCATCAAATTTCAATGTATTTGAACTAGAGACAATGTTACTTATAGCCATTACCAAGCTATTCCAGCTTTCTAGCAAAGAACATAAAACCAAGAGAGCCCTCACCTCTTCATCAAAATTCACTTTTACAGATGCTAACTAATTAGTAATTGTATTAAATTCATTTAAATGATGTCATAGATCCACCTTCAATCATTTTTAGATTAAACAAATGATTCATGAGAAATAACTTACTTGAGGCTGAGGTTTTTTCATACAATTTAGCCAAAGTTGTCATTAGATCCTTTGTTATCTTTGCTTATGTTATATTGAATGCCACAGATGGTGCTAGGAACAATCGAATGGTTCCTAGTGCCTTTCTATCTAGAATCTCCCATTCTTCATTGGACATCACAAATTCTTTCTTTGCTTTTCCTTGCAAAGGTCGCCATAGATCCTTTTGATACAAATAATCTTCCATTTGCATCTTCCATAACTGATAATTCTAGCCATTGAACTTCTCAACCTTGAATTTTCCTTCTTCCATTGCTCTCACTCAAATCTAGAGGTTTCCTACCAATCAACTGAAATACACATGGCTCTAATACTAGTTGTTAGGGTTCAGACATATTGGAGCAATAAACATTAACAATTATATGCAAATTAAATAACCTAGAAATAACAATGAAGAATAACACAAAAGAGATCAACACACAATTTAACGCGGTTCGCCCAATATGGGCTACATCCACAGAAACTCAACCATCCAATGATTTTATTATCCAGTGCAAAACTAATTACAATCTCACGAACACCATACTTCAACATTCATCCCTACCGCTTATAACAAGCTTTTTGGAACCTTCTAGTGTTAGGGTTTTACAAGGTCATTTTTTATTTGATGTATTAATGAGAAAACCTCGACATGTCAACAAGAAAAAAACCTTGACATGTTAATGAAAAATAAATTGGGGCCATGCTCCGAACCCTATTTCTTTTTATGAGTGTACAGTACTTGCATGATTAGTCACCACATATCAACACATTCTTATGGTTGCTAAACATTAACTAGTTTAGTTTGTTATTTCTATTGGTTCAGTTGGTGCTATTTCCTAGCCTGTCTCTCTTTTGATATTTCTACTCTTTTTGTATCTGGTGGGATCAGGGCCCTTTTTCCATGCTGATATAATAAAAAACATACATTAGGCTATCAAGGTGATAATATCCCATGGATAATTTAATGCTACGACACTTTCTAGAAAAACTAATAGTACCACCATCTTCAATTAAGACCAAAAACTTTGGAGCTAGATATATAAAATAATTTAGACAAGTATCCAACTTTTTGTTGATGAAATTATTATTACTACTTGAGTTGATCAACACTGTTACTTTTTGCTTCTTTAAGAAATCCACTACCTTGAGAGTCTGTGGGGCACTAAAACTGAAGAGTGCATAAAAAGAAATGATTGGTTGGGGATCATGCGATTATTCATCACCCTCTAATATTGGTTCCTCCTCTTCTTCCTCACTTGGACCTTCAATATAGAGCAATTTCTTTCCATTGCATTTATGTCCTTGACTATATTTGCTATCACAATTGAAACATAACCCTTTTTGTCTCTTATCCTTAATTTATTGTGGAGTCAACCTAGTAGGTTGAGGTAATGAATGTGTAGGAGATCTTATTTTACTTATATTTACAATCCCTTGTTGCCTACAAGCCAAAAAATTCTCCTCAACTTGTCTTGCCATTAATATTGCTTGCTATAAGGATTGTGGCTAGAACAACCGTACTTCATATTTTATGTGATCATTTAAACTTCCTTAAAATATTTCCTTTAAATTTTCTTTTTTCCACATTCTCCACTCATAGATAAAGGGTTTGAAATTACTTAATATAATCCTTACCCACACATATTTACTTTAATTTAGTGAGTTGGTAGAAGTAGTTATCCATAAAGTTATCTCTATAATGGGTACCAAAATCCTCTTGAAAAATTGACCATGTGACCACACAATTCTTCTTTCTCTTCTCATCATATATCCAATGATACCAAATAAATTGATTTGGTTCCAGGTATAATGATGTCATGACCACCTTTTGTTGACTAGGAACATGATGGAGATCAAAGAATTGCTCCATTTGGTAAGGCCAATTGGTTGGATCCTTGCCATCAAAATTTCTCGTATCCAACATAGGTATGAATTGACTTGGTATAGGATTATTAAAGGAAGGATCCTTCTTGAAATCTAAGTCAAGCACAAGGAATTCATGTCCAAAAAAAGCATTATCTTCCACCTTACTAGGTGAATCTTCACTCTTACACATCATCCCTTGAATAGTCATGTCCAACTTCTTAGAAAATTCATTTATGTAATTCCTAATTAATTACATTTCACCCTTGAGCTTGTTGATCTCATCATTAGGGTTAATATCCTCAATTTCTACCTTATCCTTATCTGAAGATTTCCCCAGTGTGGTAGCATTCTTTTTGCCTCTTGTTGTAGGCCCTATCATGATGGTAAAAATTATTTTTTTAATAAATAACATAAGAAAATTAAAATAATCTAAAATTTTCATTGTAACTTACTAGGGCCTAAGTCATACTCTCCTAAAAAATGGTGTTTTGCAGCCTTGAGAGTGAATTTATTGGAAACCCTAATTTTAAAATAAATCTCTTATTTATACTTCAAATTATCTAAAATTTAGATGGTATGATCCACTATTACTTCTTCAAAAACCCACTAAAAATTTGAACAAATTCTATAGGATTTGGGAGATATGCAATTTCCAAATAAATGGGGTAGAAACCCTAATTCTATAATAAATTTCTCAAGTCTACTCTAATTTTGCTAAAATCTAGACTATAACTTCTTGAATATGTTCTTCAAAAACCCTTTAAAAATTAGAGAAATAATACCAAAATATGAGAGATATGCTCTTCCCAAAATAACCTCTAATATTAAGAAAATACCTTGCCTCTATGGTGCCAAGATCTTGCTCTGATACCACTTGTAATGAAGCAACTTGCACAATAGAAGAATGTGATTGGAAATATTTTACAAATACTTGATAATAACTGAGAATAACAAGCCACTTCAAGGGGGGAAACCTACAAATATCTCCAATGAGAACACAATTTGCAATATGACGATGAAATAAGATTCGCTACCTCCTCTATATACCTTATTTATGCCTAGTTTATCACCCAGGCCGACTTAGATAACCCTATATATTCCCTAGGATAACCTAATTAACTAAATAACAATATAATAATGATAATAATATGACTTACTTAAGAGTTAATATAGCCACAAGTTGACTATTCATAATCTAATGTACTCTAATATTAAGGGTGTAGTAATCTATGATAACCCACATAATTTTATTACTTCCTTGATGAATAGATCTGCAATCCTCAAAAAATCATTGATCTTTTGACAAGGAATAAAATGTGTCATTTTTGGAAACCTATCAACAATTATAAAATTAGAGTTATGCATTTGAGACCATAAAAATCCAAGGATAAAATCCATGGAAATTTCCTCCTAAGGATTCTCTAGAATGAGCAATGGCTAGTATAACCCTATATTTTGGGTGACACTCATCTCAATTTGATAAATTCTACATCTCTAAAAAATATTCTAGCATCTCAATATAAACAAAGCTAAAAATAACATTCCACTAGTATGGCCAATATCTTTTCTATACTAAAATACTCTCCCAATCCTCCACCATGTAATTCCTTAATGAGATTCTCTTTATGTAGCTCTATAGTATGCACAATTACCTTCTTCTGAACAAATATCCTTGCACATAGTAATTCTCAAAATAAACCCTATCCAGGGCTACATACCACTCTTCCATGTATCTAAAAAATCTAGGTTTGTGGTATGTAGACTCTTCATCATCTCTATTCTTACTAACACTATTGTCAAGTAGTCAACATCATAGACAATTTTAAGAAAAGACCCTTCAATTTTTCTATAAAATCCTAGTGAATCCTAGCTAATTATATTCATTCCCACAATGAATCCTTTTCTTTTAGAAAAAAAAAATTGTGGTAACTCTATGCACATCATTAAAAATAAATAAAAAATCTATTGAATTATTAACCAATACAAAAAAAATTATAATTTATTTGGTGACTCAAACTAAATAAAATGATTATTTATTTAGTGAATTTATTACTGTAAAAGAAGAAATTGTTAAAATTGTTAACTTTATTAGAGAAATCTCTATCAAGGACAACTTTACGTATGAGAATTTTTTTAGTATTTTTTATAATGGGATTGAATTGACCAATTAAAGATTAGATTGAAACTTAAGTTCATCATGGTGAGAGGAATAACTATGATAGGAGGTGGATGTAATGACATGAGTTCATAAAACCATTGGAAAGTTAAATATTTAATCAAATAAATATTAAAAAATATTTGATCACTAATAAATGAAATTATTAATTAATGAATGGTGGTTATTGGAAAAGTAAAATAAAATTGCTATTAAGTAAAATAAAATAGCTTGTAAGTAACTAAAATAAATTTTAATAAATAAATATTAGGAAGGGTTTGTTAAATATAAATATAAATTAAATAACTTTTAACTAAATAGAGTAGTTCTATGTCCTAAGGAGTGAAAGGTGGTTAGCCTTTGTAACAAAAAAAAATCACTATTAAAAACTCTTGAAATTAGGGCTTTGTGAATAGGTTCTCATGCTCGGGTGAAGGAAAATTGATTATAGTAGGCTCTCATATGCAAACTAGAATGTTGAGCTCTCTAATTCAAAAAAGAAAATGACAACTCCTATGTGGTTGTTAATAGAGAGAAATTGAGGGAGGAATGGAGTAAATACTTACACATTTTGAAATCTCAACATCCCATTCAAAAAATAAGGCATTCATGTATGGATGTTTCCCTAAAGGGGAACAAAAATTTCTAAGCTACCTCTCTTTGCAATTTTCCACCCAAATATGGGACCCTCTATAGTAGTCTAGGCTTTAAAAATGTCAATAGTGATTATGCCAAGGTAGATCATGCATCAACATAGATTAAAAATATTATTTCAATAAGCAATTAAAAAGGTTTTACCTAGATAAAATGCAGGCCTCTCTAATGTGCAAATCCATCCCCTGCCATGGAGTTTGAAGATGCTATTAGGGATGAAGTGATCGAAAGATTTTTATTTTTCTAAAAATGGGTTAATTGGTAGAGTTAATCATTTTTTACCTGGGCTCCTAGATTTGCACAAATATACCATTAAAACTTGATAGGCCACAATGAAAGGTAATCTTGAAATTTAGCCTTATGTTTGTTATTTTTTTGTTGTGGTTTTTGATATTGTAAAAGATCAAAAGTATTTCCTCTTTAAATATATTTGGACTTGGGGTGTAACACTTGCTCATGCTTAAACCATCACATCTAAATTTTAATCCTTCTACCAAATCATTCATTGCAATGCTAGTATGGGTTCACCTCCTACTTCCTCTTTAGTTATGGTTTGATGCATTATTTGAAGGTATTGGTAATTTATGGGTTAACTTCTTGACAATAGATGTAGATACTTCCAATTTCACTCATATAACCTTTACTTGCATTTTGGTTGATATAGATATCTCTAAAAATCTTTGCAGATGTTGAGACTCCATTTAATAATGATAAATTTTACTTGTCCCATCACCTTTATGTATTTAGGCCTTATTTTACCAATCACATATAATTGATATGACAATTATTTTAGTGTGTATCCTTTTTCCAAAGTTATCTAAGAACTATTCTCCTTTGCCCCCCATGTGTCTGTCATAAGTTAGAAGTTGCCAAAATCCAAGAAAAAATTAAGTCTAGGCATTTTCTAGTTATTTTTCATCATTTCACTATGTTATAGAATTTTGGTGTGGAAATGGATATCTCTTGTCCTACCAATATTATGACCACCTATCATGTTCAACATAAAATTCCCAAATGGTCTATTTCTCCCATCCTTCCACATGTTTTCTCTTTTCCATTATTTGTGGGTTTTTTAATCAATATAGATGGATGTTTGTCTTTCCTCCTACACACTTATCCACTTTCATTCCCATTCTCCATAAACCTGTGTTCCATTTTCATCCCTTTATTATTGTAAAATTTCAAACTCAATCCAAATATTTCTCCCCTTCCACAATTTCATCCACATTCGACATCCAATGCCACAATATTTCCCTATAAATTCCCTATCTCTTCTCTTGTGGACTCTCAACATCCATCCAAAAATATCCTATTCCCTCTCACCTATAAACCTTCATTCCATTCCTATAAGTCTTACACTTCTTCCCTTTTTTGGGATTTCCCTACACTTCTAAATGTCATGTTCTATTATCCACTTCTACACCTTTTTTCTACAAAGTCCTCTAAGGAAATTTTGTTATTTATTCCTCACACAAACTTCATCCCAACTTCCACTTGGGCATCCTATCTTGATTTTCATTCTCACATAATTCTCTTGCACTTCCCATAAATGTTCCATTCAGCATTTCCCCCCCTTTTTGTGTAGTTTCTTTGGACTTCAAGATATCCATTCCTTCATCATGTCCCCACATCTAGTATAGACCTAAAATCCCACATCTTGTTCTCATGTCTTGTTCCTAATTAAATTTCTATAAATATTCTATGTTGCCTCCTAATCACTCCAATCACTCTTAAACCTCCCCCAAAACTACCATTAATGTTTGATTTGACCCCCAACAACTACCTTTTGGTTTTTCCCAACAAAAAACTCATGCTTAGCCCAAAGACATGAATCTCAAATTTAAAATTGATGGTGGATGATGAAGAGCACCATGTTACCATGAATGATGAAGAGCACCATGTTACCATGAATGATGAAGAGCACCATGTTACCATGAATATAATGGTTAGAATTTTCAAATATAGTTAATATTATGTCATCTCCATGCTACCATTTTGATAGATTTCATGGGATTTTGATTTGATCCACATGTAGCATTAATAACATCTAATTCTTAATCAAATTCTCATACAATTTTAACAACCAAATTCAGTGCTATAAATATCAACTCACTTCTCATTCAAATGGTTAGTTAATTCTCTATTTTCATGTGATTGCAATGTCAAGCAAGATCCAAGGTTTCAATCCCTATATGTCCAATTACCATTAGAGAGATCATCCTACAAATCATGAAAAATTGTAGCTATCCTATAACAAATATGTGTAACAAGATGTCTCCTTCACCAATTGTGGATCTTTAGGAAGACTCGTAAGTGAAGAAGTGTGATAGGTTCTTCCTAACTTAGGATTTTCTCTCTCCATATTTGATGGTGTGAATAGAATAAGTGTTTGATAAGTATTGCAACATTGTAATAATTGTAAATATTATTTTTAATGGCCATTTTCTTGTTGCATGTGGATTTATAAATTTTGGAGAGGGATTATTAAGTATGTTCAATTATTAATATATGATGCAGGAGCATCCAAGTGAACAGGAACTCTGTATCACCCAAAAAAATATTTCATTTTGGTTTTGGTTTTTCATTTTTTAGAGTGGGGTTTAATTTAGATCTGTGGTTATAAGAGGTAGAGTTGAGTGACATTGTTGTCATTTTATTGACAAAATGTCACATTTCAATATGTAATTTGAAGCTTCATTATTCATTGAATTAAATTTCATTTGGTTCCTAAGGATCGACTTTGGCCATGGGATAACTGGTTATGCAAATTCAATATTTAAATTTCCAAAATCAATTTTAGTTGAAATGTTGAGTTGCTAACCTATTGAACCAAGTTGGTCAATTTATTTTCAAGTTAAAAAAATAAAAATTGATGAAAGAGGGGCCACATAGGAAAATGGAAGGGGTCTCACACCTATGGAATATGAAGAGGCTGGTAGGAAAGGAAGGAGAATGGCATGGGTAATTGAATTTCAATGTAGCTAACAGGGAATGGGAGGCAACAAGAAAAAAAAGACACCAACACTTTGAAAGAAGTCAGTGCAAGATAGAGAAAGGAAAGGTTGCACCTACTAAGAAGACATGAAGATGAAAAACAAATATAACATAACAAATAGATACTAAGAAGTATGTGTAGAAGAAAATCAAGGTGGATACACAAGAAGAAATGAGTAGAGGAGTATAGGAGGCCATAGGTAGGAGAGGAGTAGGGGGTGCATGGATTACAAAAAATTATGTTCAGATTAAAATAAATAATAATTATAGAGGAAAGAGGGGCATAGGGAGTGAAGGATAAAATAAGAAGATTGAGAGAGTAGAGATAGACGAAGGTGCTTGAACAGAGAATTTGATAATTGGAAACAATTTAAAACTTGTCGATTGTAAATGTTTGTAGACTATGGAGTAAGAAATTAATACAAGCTCATTGAATTTCATTTGAATTTTGGTTTCAATTAAATATAAATGTAAATTAAATTATTTAGTTTCTTATTTCATTGATTTTTCAAGACACATGAAATTTGAACTGCATAAATTGGTATTGGAGCCAATTTTGTAGTGGTGTTGAAGAAAACCCTAAGAGGTAGTGTTGTGGGTTAGTGAATTGAGAAGACCTACAATTGCAAAGGGTAATCAACATGGCTCAAAGAGGACATGGGCGAAGAGCACCATGAAATGGAGACATGGCAGTCATGGAGATGTTGAGAGGAATCATAAGTAGGACATATGCAATGGAAATAACATAGCGACAAGGAATTCCAATGGTAGACATTAGTGGTGGTGATGAAGAAGAAGTTATAGCACCCGAAATTGACTTGGAAGATGATGGAAAAATGTTGTAGAGAGAAGATTCCTAAAAGAAATGATAAAAATTAATAGCAAATCCTGATTAGATCCTCCAAATTACAATGGAAATTTGAATTAGGAAGAAGTGATATATTGGATATTAGAGATGGAGAAGTATTTTGACTATGAGTCGATTGAAGACCCAAAGAGAGAAGTTTGCATGCATGAAATTGAACATGTGTCTTTATGGTGGGATCATATACAAATTAAAAGGAAGCATAGAGGCAAAGATAAAATAAAATATTGGGAGAGAATGTTGATGAAGTTAAAGGAAAATTTCTTTCTTGCAGATTACTAAATCATCTTGTTCAAAAAGTTGCAAAACTTGAAGCAAAGGGAGAAGAACATGCAAGAATACACAAAATATTTTTATATATTTAACATCCAGGTAGGGAATGTGGAAGATGATGTGGAGAAAGTGTCAAGATATGTGAATGGACTGCATAATTCTATTCAAGATGAGTTGAGCATGATACAAATAACTAGTGTGGAAGAAGGATATTAATATGCATTGAAGACAAAATAAAAGATTGCAAGGAGACAACAAAATAACTCTCGAGCTAGAGGGAAAATTTTACATGGAAGAGGATAGTCCAACAATGGTAGAGGTTACAAAAACAAGCAATAGGAAGTAAGCACATCTCATACAAGAACACAAGAAATCAAAGGAAGAGGATAATTATCTAGAGGAAGAGAAGATCATTTTTGTGGTAGAGGATATTTTGATAAAGGTGGAGGAAGAGGATTCAAAGGTACTTGTTTTCAATGTGGAGAAATGGGACATCTTGCATTTGCATGTTCACAAATTCAACAGGGTGGTGGAAAAGGAAAAGAGGCAATATTATATGTAGCATAGGTTGAAAATGACATTATGACTTCACCAAAGCATGGAGAGGATCCTGAAGATGGAGAGTCCCTAATGTTGCAAAGAATTTTGTTAAATATGGATAAGAACAAACCAATCCAATTCAAAAAAGAAGGAATTTATTTCGAACAAGGTGTAAGGTGAGTGGGAAATGTTACAAAGTCACTATGGACAACAATAGCATCAATAACAGTCTCCAAAAAAATGGTAGAAAAGTTGAAATTGAAGAGAATCAAACATCCCAACCCATATCGAGTTTCGTGGTTGCAAAAGGAACATCATTTGTTGGTAAATGAGCAATATTTGGTGAGTTTTAAGATTGAAAAGTACAAGGATGAAATTATGTGATGTGATGCCAATGGATGTGTGCCATATAATTTTGGGAAGACCATGACAATTTGATAGACAAGCTGATCATGATGGTAAATTGAATACATATGCAATAAAGAATGATAGGAAAGAGTACACTTTAAATCCATTAAAGATAAGAGGAAGTGGAGAGAAGCTCCAAGATTTGTTTTAATTTCAAAAAGAAAATTTTGAAGGACTTGAAAAGAGAGGAAACATGTTTTACAATCATTCCAAATCTTGCATCAGTTGGGGCAGCAAAGAAAGAGGAAGAGATACCAATGGAAATTTGAATTTTTTTGGAAGAATATGTTGATATGTTGATGAAGGTGTTTCTCGATGGATTTCCACCCATGAGAAGCATAAGCCATTTCATAGATTTGTTTCCCAATGCAAGTTTTCCAAATAAGGCACCATATATAATGACACTTATGGAGAATGAGGAGATAAATAGGCAAGTGCAAGAGTTGCTTGACAAAGGGCTGATTAGAGAAAGCTTAAGCCCCTATGTTGTTCTAGTAGTGTTGGTACCCAAAAAAGATTGGGAAAGGTGGATGTATGTATGGATTCTAGAGCCATAAATAATATAACTATCAAATATCAGTTTCTATTGCCATGAATGGATGATATGATGGATTGCTTGAGTGGGGCTAAGTACTTCACAAAAAATGATTTGAAGAGTGGGTATCATCAAATAAGAATAAGAGAGGGAAATGAATAGAAAACCACATTCAAAACCAAGGATGGGTTGTATGAATGGTTGGTGATGTTGTTTGGATTGAAAAATGCTTGAAACACTTTTGTGAGGTTGATGAACAAAGTCTTGAAGCCATATCTTGGTAAGTTTTTAATTGTGTATTTGGATGATATTCTCATATTTAGTAAGACAAAAGATGGACATTTGCAACATGTTAGATTAGTTTTGCAAAGGCTGAAAGAAGAGAAGTTGCTAGTGAGCTTGAAAATGTAGCTTCATGAAAGAGGAGTTAGTATATTTGGGGTTTGTTTTTTCATAAGGTTGAAAATAGATCCAAAAAAGGTAAAAATAATTGTGGATTGGCCTTCACAAAGGAGTATGTTTGAAGCAAGAAGCTTCCATGGATTAGCGAGCTTATATAGGAAGTTCATCCAATTTTTTAGTGGAATTTGTGCTCCTATTATAGAAACTATGAAGGGTAATAGGAAATAATTTGTATGGACATCAATAATAGAGAGGAGTTTTAATATATTGAAGGAAAAAGTAATAGAGTATCTTGTGTTAGCACTTTTCAATTTTGGAAAAGTCTTCCAAGTTGATTATGATAAAAGTAGGATAGCAATAGGGAGAGTTCTAAGTCAAGAGAGAAAACCAATATCTTACTTTAGTGAGAAGTTAAATGAGGAAAAAATAAAATACTCTATGTATGATCAAGAGTTTTATACAATTGTGCAAGCACTCAAGAAGTGGAGACACTACTTGCTACCAAAGAAGTCCATATTGTACACCGATCATCACACATTACAATTCATAAAAATCCAAAGTAAATTAAATAAAAATCTTATGAAGTGGAATGAATTTCTTCAAATTTGTTCATTTTCTTTGAAATATAGAAGTGGGAAATCAAATTGAGTTGATGCATTGAGTAGGAGATGTTTGTTGTTGAATGAGATGAGAGTGAATGTTGTTGGTTTTGATTCAATTGGAAAGTTGTATGAGGAAGATGTGGATTTTAAAGAAGCATGGGAAGTGTGTAATAGTCCAATGGGGATAGATAGAACTCCATTGATGGATTATTTCATTCAAGAGAATTTTTTGTTCAAAGAGAAGAGGTTGTGTATACCTCAAGGATGAATGAGGGAGAATTTTATAGGAGAGAAACATAGTGGGAGTTTGAGTGGATATTTTGGGATGGACAAAACATTGGCATAACTAAATGAGAGTTACTATTGGGTAGGGATGAGTCCATATGTAAAAAGAATGGTGAAAAGTTGTTGGATATGCTAGCATGCCAAAGGATTGAGACAAAACATTGGATTGTACTAGACATTGCCAATACCGGAGAGACTGTGAGAACACATTAGTATGAATTTTGTTTTGGGACTGCCACAAACATAAAGAGGTAATAATTAAATTTTTGTTGTGGTGTATAGATTTTCTAAGATGTATTATTTTATACCATGTCAAAAATTAATGATGCTTCCCACATAACTACTTTATTTTTCAAGGAGATATAAATTTTGGTTAGATGGCTTTCCAAAGAGTATCATTTTAGATCGAGACACCAAATTTGTTGGTCATTTTTGGCATACTTTGTGGAAGATGGAAACATAATTGGGATTTATCTTAACTTACCACCCTCAAATCAAAGTTATGAATTGAAGTTTGGGTAATTTTTTGAGGTTTTTGGTAGGTGATAAACCCAATCAATGGGATTTGACATTGGGATAAACAGAGTATGCATTTAACAATTTAGTCAATCGAAGTGTAGGAAGAAGTCTATTTCAAATTGAGTATGGATATAGTACCCAAGGATTTGATGAGTTTAGGGATAGTGGAAATTTGAGAAGAAAGAGTGTAGTTGCAAAGGATTTTGTAGAGTATATTTGTGACTTGCAAAAAGAAGTAAAATAGAATTTGGAAAAGAGTGCCATTAAATATAAGGAACATATTGGTGTACATAGGAGAGTGTAGGAATTTTAGATTAGTGACTTGGTGATGGCACATTTATGGAAGGAGAGGTTCCCACAGGGAACATATAATAAGCTAAAGTGGAAGAAAATAGGCACATGCAAGATTTTTCAAAAAAATTCATCAAATGCATGCATACAAGATTGATCTTTCAACAAGTATAGATATTTCACCAATATTTAATGTTGTTCACTTATTTAAGTATTATGAGGGAGAAAAAAGCGAATAGTAGAGTATGCAATCAAATTTGCTAGATACTCCTGAATGGGTACACCAATTGTTGAAGAAAAAGTGAATAAATTGATCAAGCAATTGATTCTCATATAGCCAAAAGGAAAGAGGAAATGAATATTCATAGTATTTGATTCATTGGAAGAATTGTGCAACTAATGAAGCTTCATGGGTCAACACTTTAGATTTGACAAAGTATGGAATTTTGATTTTAATATTGCTAAAATGTTCATGAGTTGCACACTCATGGAAATTTTTTGTACTTGGTGTCTTTGATGTAAGAGCATCCAGGCGAATGGGAAATCCACATCACCCCAAAAAATATTTTAGTTTGGTTTTGGTTTTCATTTTCAAAGTGTAGTTTAATTTGGATTTTTGGTCAGAGGAGGCAAAGTAAAGTGACATTGTTGTCATTTCATTGATAAAATGTCATGTTTTGATGTATAATTTGAAGCTCCATAATCTGTTGAATTAAATTTCATTTGGTTCCTGAAGATTGACTTTGGCCATGGGATAACTGATTATGCATTCAATTTTTTGAGTGCGACTTCTCCATTTTATTTAAACTACCAAAATCAATTTTAGTTGAAATGTTGAGTTGTGGGCCTGTTGAACCAAGTGGGTTGATTCATTTTCAAGTTTTAAAAAAACAAAAAATTAATAAAAGAGGGGCCACATAGGAAAATGGAAGGGGGCCCGCACCTATGGAATATGAAGAGGCTGATAGGAAGGGAAGGAGAATGGTGTGGGTAATTGAATTTCAATGTAGCCAACATGGAATCTAGAAGGCTCAAAGAAAAAGGGAAGACACCACCACTGAAAGAAGTCAACACAAGATAGAGAGCAAAAAGGTCATGCCTATTGGGAAGGCATGAAGACAAAAGGAAACAAAATGCCATGCAAAAAATAGAGACTAAGAAGTATGTGTAAAAGAAAATTAAGGGGGTTGTACAATATGAAATTAGCAGAGGAGTATAGGAGGATGCAGATAGGAGAGGAGCATGGGGTGCATGGAATAAAAAAAATCTATTTAGATTAAAACACACAATAATTAAAGAAGAAAGAGGGGTGTAGGGAGTGAAGGATGAAATAAAAAGATTAAGAGAGTAGAGACATAGATAAAGGTGCTTGAATAGATAATTTGATAATTGGAAACAATTTAAAACTTGTTGATTGTAAATGTTTGTATCCTATGGAATCAATACAAACTCATTAAATTCCCTCTAAATTTTGGTGTCATTTAAATTAAATGAATGTAAATTAAATTGTTTAGCTACTTATTTCATTGATCTATCAAGATACATAAAATTCAAACTGCATAATAATATCATCTCTTTTGTCATTTCTATGTGTTGTGTCTATATTTGATTATGACTTTGTAACCCAATATAAGACATCGATCCTAGAAATGTTGACCCTCCATGCATGTTAAAAATGAAAAATATCATTAAATCATAGCTAAGGAGTAGGAATTAGTTCATATGCACTTCATGATTATGTAACTTACTCAAGAAAAATATTTGAAGTGATCCATAAAATTTTCATCTTAGATAATCATGTCCTACATACCTTCATTAGCTTTAAAGAGGCCATATATATGCAATAGGCTAGTCTTGATATAGTGATAAATTTTGGGGCCAATCATACATCTAGATACTATTGTAGTTAGTCTATTTGCATACTTTTGGTTGTGATTAAATCTTGTTAAAAAGTGCCTCTAGGAACACCTTGTCGGGTTTGACTAAGCCCGTAATAAAGGATATATTATCCACTCTTAGAAATTAGCCTACTATCACTCATTCTTTATTGATAAGCTAATCAATCCACCCTTAGGATGACGTTTCCTAGGTAGCCTTGAAAAGTGATTGATTCCTCTAGAAGTTTAAGCAACAATTTTGGGACCCAACACTATGGATATTACTTTAAAATTTGTTGATCATAACTTTTCTCAACCTTTGGATTATAAAGGGATTGAACTTTCATTGTCATATTAGGTATTATGATATAAGCCACTTGATTGTAGATTGTCGTAATTCAAAGTGTAAATTAGATTATCAAGCTTCATGGTGAAAATAAACTCATCCCCATCATTACTTATTGAAGGTATTTTGGGGGGGATCATGAACCTTATGTGGGCTCGTTTAGGACTCACATGTGCCAACCATGAGTGTAGGTGATTTGTAGGAGCCTTCATCATTGTTAAATAAATCTTTTTCAATTAAACATAAGTAAAAATTTCCCTGATGGAAGGTGGTTCCCACAAATGATTATGCCTCAGTTAAAAGGTTCCCCCCTTTCTTAGATGCCTTGATGATGATAGTGCCAATAAAATATGTAATGTTGTGCAAAAAAAAAAAGTTTCATCCAAAAGAGATGTGAGTTAGCATAATATGCTTCTTCATTCTCATGTCAAAATGGCTAAAACTATTTGAAAACTAGATAAGATAGATACAATATGATATCTTTCCTATGATGATTTTACAACTCTCTTTTGATAAATTATGCCTATTTATGGGTCTAATGCTATTTTTCTTTATTTTATTATTTCTTCTTTAAAATAAAGGGAATGGTCCTTAAGCCTACAATTCCTTAATAAAAATAGTTATTTTGCTTACTCACTTATTAATGTGCTTACCTATTGTTAGCGAATGGATTGATCTTTGGAAATATATCTAAAATTATTAACTCTATAGCCCGTAATGCACTGGGACCAAGCTGCTAACAGCTCCAAAAATGTCACAATTGCATTTGTGACTTTCCTCTCAATTTTGGAGGTATAGATCCCTCATATCATTTAATTGATAATAAGTGTGCTTTTAACCAGAAAGCAATAAAGGCAGCTAGCATTAGCTCATATAAATGAAACCAATGCAAAATAAACTATGAGAAAATCATTAACCAACTAGCACACAAACTAGAATGATGAATGATTGATGTAATGAAAATAGAAAGGCTTCATAATTGTAATAAATGAATTAAATGCAACAAAGTAGATTTCTCACAGAAAATGTGCTCTAAATTTATGTACATGACACATAGATTGGTACAATCAACATCACATTCAAGACTTGCAATTCAAAGATTGTGAGTTATTGCAACATGAATTGAATTTAAATCAGAATAAATTGTTCCTCTCTTGGTTACAACACAGTGCACTCTCAAGAATTTGGACCCCCACTGAATTCTTCTCCACCTAGATATAGGGGTCTTTCTCCTTTCTGTGACAGTTACTAATTAGTTGCTAAACATAGCAATACTTTATTTTCATTTAACTGTCCATCCTGGAAACCAATGGACAAAAATAATTAATGACTAGAATGATTACATTGCCAACGATATGACTTTAGGTGATAACTGAACATTTCTTGTTTTAATTTCTACCTTGTGGCCATCAATCCTTGTGCAATTAGCATGCTTCGCAAATCACACATTAAATAGTCATCTTAGAGGTGCAATGGAGTTGCACGTGCAAATTGTCTAATCAGAAGATCAATTGGGAATATTAATTAAATATTGGTCACATCAGCAATTAATTTCAACCTCATTGCCATCATATCATCCAATCGATCTTAAAGAATACTAGTTCGAATGTCTCGCCAACCTTCTATAAATTTAGTAGGCACAACCACACTTCTCCATCCTGAAGTATCCAACATGGCAAGTGCTCAAAGTGATGGAGTGTCAATGAATGACTTCATTATTGAGGAAATTGAGTGCAGTCCCCTCTTTAGGCGACTATTTGACCAGCTAAGAGAGATCTTCATTGTCCAGAGCAAGATAGAAGAGGATGTGTTACATAGTATAATGGGAGAAGTGTTCCTGAATCAAGTGCATGTACACAATGCTATGCTCCTTGAGCATTTTGTGTATAAGTTGTCATTCGTACAGGTCTAGATGTTGAGACTAGGGGATGAGGGTAGCGAAGCACCTAATTAGGCCTAAATTCCACCATAGAGTTAATGTAGCCATCATTGGTCTCAACAACTACCCACATAGCAAACTGGTTGGTGACACCATTTGCATTGTGACTGACTCAAAATTAAGCCACTGAAGAAGTTGTGACCCTTCTCTGTGTAGGTCTAGTGAGAAATAACATGGGGTTGCTTGCCTAATTCCTGCAATCCCACAAAAATATGTTATCGCCAGCCCAAATAGAGTGCCTCTAGGTGATAGTTGAAGGAATTCACGTACTTATATTTTTTATGTGTGTCTGAAGCAAAAATATCATTTTGATGCTCTCCATTTTGTAATAGAACAACAAATTTTGTAATGCCATCGATATATACATATATAATAAAATTGCAGTGTTTTGATACTCTAGTATTTGCATTCTTTGTGAACAATTCTATCTTTTGCTTTCATTTGTTGTATCTTTGATGGCATCCATTTGAATTATTTCTGCATCAATGGGTTCGTTGTTTGAAATTGGAATGCATCTTTAACAAAAGCAAACTACACTATCGTTCCCTCTAGTTTCTTTTGAAAAATACTCATGAGGCAGTAAAACAGAAAGTTCACAAAACTAAGCAAAACACCACTGATGGTTTTAGAAACCACTCAAACTCCCACTCAAAATTGAAAACTTCAAAGCTTTGTTGTTGGTGGCATTTTCAGCCAATTCACGAACTTGGAGTACGGATCACCAACCACCAAATTAAAGACTTAGAGTGCTCAAGAAGTTATGAAAATCCTACAATACATCACCTGTGAGAAAATAAAGAACAAATTAATGAAGGGCAGTGAAAGGGGAAGTTAGATGAGCTGGGAAAATCATCACCCATGTTAGCAACACCTCATAAAACACTGCTCGACTTATAGACTTAACCAAAAATTGGAATGGGAATATCAATTTTGAGAGCGATGACCAAAAATAGGGTAATAGTGGCTCTAACTAGGGACAAGGATTGAAAAGAACGTAGCAAGGGACCTAGAGATGTTATGACCAATCCTATATCCATTGGGCACAAAGTCAAGCAAAGAGGAGGAACAAAATCCAAAATCCAAAACCCAAAAAAATACGACACACCAAAAGAAAATATTTACATGGTAGGATGAAACCTACCAAGGAAAGAGAAAGGGACCACTCACACAAAACCATTGACAAGCTGAGAAAAGAATGATCCAGACTTGAAAAGGCCCGTCAACACATGTAGCTTCTGAAGTAAGGTAGAGATTAGAATTACCCAAACACGGGTGTTGTAGAAGAACCCAACACTTTTAGTGTCTCCAAACAACCATTTTTCATCATAGATCTCTTCTTGATGCAAATAGTCCCACATTGAAACATCCAAAAAAATTTGGGCTACTTCTTGAGACTTAATCGTTTGAATAATCTCCTGCCCTTGTAACAAATTTAAATCCTTTAGGATTGTTGTAGCAACACAACCTTTTAACTTATAGGTCATTATGTCATTACCACAACTACCCGGTGGCTTCATTGCATTTTTATCCTCCACCGCTGCAAAACCTTCCCTTTCACTATCATCTAAAAAACAAATAACCTCCAAATGTTGTTGGAAAATCTTGTAAACAGAAGTTTGAATCTTCAAACAAAATATTATCATGAGTTTCATAAGACTCATCAAAAATGAATAGAGGGTTAGAATTGGTCAACCATTCCACTCCACCTTTTATGTTCTCTCTTGAAGGATCTTCGTTATCCTCCTCAATTGCACATTTTATTTCAAAATATTCAAAGGTGAAAGCTTCATACTCTGGAATGAAAAGAGAGTTTGGCACTTGACCTCCTCTAGTAGAGTTACATGGAATTGAATTATCCTCAGGGGAGGAAGGAGAAGTAAAATGAAATGTTGGGGCATACCTTTGTCATGGAGATAAGTCCTCATCATCACTTGATGAGCTAAGATCATCTTCTATTTCCCTTGAAGTATTTAAATTGTATGCCTGAGCATACCAAAATTGATCCTCTTCTTTTCATCTTCCTTTCCTTCTTGTAGTGGGTGTATGCTATCCAATATTGTCAAAATCATATTCTTAGTAGTAGGACGGGGTTAATTGGTAACATTCAGGGATCCTAAGAATTTGCTAATGGGTAGTGAGTAGACAATAATAGGCTTATTAGCATCATCCAGCTTCCATTTTCCCACAACAATCATATCATTTTTTATACTTACTGCTTCAAGTTGGGCTTGTTCAATCCCATAGATTTTGTCTCTTTTTAGGATGAGCTGGACATCGGGATCAAGTTCAGAAGTAAATACATGAAACTAGATTATCTTGCTCAGTTGTTATGGTGTGGGAATCCACCAAAGAGATTGATTGAAATGATATACAAAATATCTCATAGGCTCTTTCCTTTCTTTCACAATCTGAAAGAACTGTCGTAGCAAGGAAACAAAATCAACATGGCCTTTGAAGCATTGGAGAATTTTTTTATGAAGGATATTCCAACTTGTTACACAACCCTTCTCCAATCCTCTAAACCATTCAACTTCCTTTTCAACTAAACTATCAACAAAAATCCTTATGAAGATGTCTTCTTCTTGAAACCCTAGAATTCAACTTATTGTAGTCATGGATAGAATAAGTTCCTCTAGATCTTGTGTGCCTCTACTAGAGAATTTGGGGAATCTTTTTCTAGAGCCACATGGCAAGTCATTGCATTGTGATAGGGTGAAAGGTCCAATACAGCTACCTCGGGGAACTGAAGCCATAGGTATTCAAAGTTGCCAACTCCTAATGGAGTAAAGGATAGTACCCCTGGGTTAATTCCTAGGTGGTGGTTGAGTGAGAGGGGGATTTTGTGGTTAGTTAGGGGGTTGATTGGGATGTCAATGTCAATTGTCATAGTATTCAAAAATCAACCTAGGAGGGAATTCAATCATAGGTCTAGGTGGATGTCGAGCTCACTCTTCTTCTTCTTCTAAGACAAAATTGGCTCACATATAATCTGTTGCACTCTTTCTATACCTCCAAGAAAGCATATTTAATTGTGATATAATATCCTCCTAGTCTGCTTGCATCCAATCTAAATCAAGTTGAAGTACAAGAAATACATTATTATGGGGAAGTACCATTTTGTTGCATGACATGATGCCAACTTATTAGAAATTATAACCTCTCTAGTAGAGTTTCCAAAAATCTATTAGCAAATGGATTGGTCTTTAGAAATATATCTAAAATTATTAACTCTATAGCCCGTAATGCACTGGGACCAAGCCGCTAATAGCTCCAAAAATGTCACAATTGCATTTGTGACTTTCCTTTGAATTTTGGAGGTACAACTCCCTCGTATGATTTAATTGATAATCAATGTGCTTTTAACCAGAAAGCAATAAAGGCGGCTAGCATTAGCTCATATAAATGAAATCAATGCCAAATAAACTATGTGAAAATCATTAACCAACTAGCACACAAACTAGAATGACGAATGATTGATGTAATGAAAATAGAAAGGCTTCATAATTGCAATAAATGAATTAAATGCAGTAGAGTAGATTTCTCATAGAAAATGTGCTCTAAATACGTACATGACATATAGATCAATATGATCAACATCACATTCAAGACTTACAATTTATAGATTGTGAGTTATTGCAGCATGAATTAAATTTAAATCAAAATAAAAAATTTCTCTCTTGGTTACAACATAGTGCACTCTTGAGAATTTGGACCCCTACTAAATTGTTCTCCACCTAGATATAGGAGTCTTTCTCCTTTCTTTGAGGGTTACTAATCAGTTGCTAACATAGCAATGCTTTCTTTTCATTTAATTGTCCATCCTAAAAACAAATGGATGGAAATAATTAATGACTGAAATGATTACATCACCAATGATATGACTTTAGGCAATAACCAAACATTTCTTGTTTTAATTTTTTCCCTGTGGTCGTCAATTCTTGTGCAGTTAACATGCTTTGCAAATCACACATTAAATAGCCATCTCAGAGGTGCAATAGAGTCACACGTGAAAACTGTCTAGCCGGAAGATCAATTGGGAATATTAATTAAATCTTGGTCACATCAGCAGTTAATTTCGACCATATTACCATCCTATCATCCAATCAATCTTAAAGAATACCAATTTGAATGTCTCTCCAACCTTCTATAAATTTAGTAGGCACAACCACACTTCTCTATCCTGAAGTATCCAACATGGTGAGTGCTCACAGTGATGGAGTGTCAATGAATGAATTCATTGTCATTGAGAAATTAAGTGCAGTCCCCTCTTTAGGTGACTATTCGACCAACTAAGAGATCTTCGATGTCCAGAGTGAGATAGAAGAGGAGGTGTTGCATAGTATACTGGGAGAAGTGTTCCTGAATCAAGTGCATGTACACAATGCTATGCTTCTTGAGCATTTTGTGTATACTGTCATTCATACCTCTGGATGTCAAGACTAGGGGATGAGGGTAGTAGAGCACCTGGTTAGGCCTGAGTTCCACCATAGAGTTAATGTAGCCATCGTCAGTCTCAACAACTACCCACAGAGCAGACTGGATGGTGACACCATCTACATTGTGATTACAACTTAAAATGAAGCCATTGAAGAAGTTGTGACCCTCCTCTGTGCAGGGTTGGTGAGAAATGACATGGGGTTGTTTTCCCAATTCCTACAATCCCATGAAAATATGCTGTTACCAGCCCAAATAGAGCGCCTTTAGGTGATAGTTGAAGGAATCTACATGCTTATGTTTGTTCTTTGTGTCTAAAGAAAAACGTCATTTTGATGCTCTCCATTTTGTAATAGAACAACAAATTTTTTAATACCATCAATATATACATATATATATATATATAATAAAAT
>VDFB02079457.1:0-23288 GCA_007258455.2 Sequoia sempervirens | reverse complement strand
TCTCCACCTTTTGTGGGAGATCCACCTTTTGTGGTGATTATCACATTATCCTTTTCCACTTTAGGTGGAGTGATAACTTTTCATTGTTGTCTCATGTCATAATATTACAACACTTGTCATAATCTTATGCCCTCCTATGTTCTCACCTTGGCTATATAACCAAGGGGTCTCCTATGTACATTGTACCATTCTATCATCTCATATTATTGACATTGAATACAGTTTATTCTTGTCATATTCTATTCTCTCTTTTGTGCTTTCTATTAGGCCTCTAGATCTTGGGTGGCTACCTTCATAGCCAATTCTTACAAAAATAATAAATAAAGAAAAATCAGCTTCCTCTATTTTATATCATTTTATTAATATAGACTAAATTTTAGATATAGATAAAAATAATTTATACATATATGATTTATACTTTAAAAAAAAATATCAATTTTTAATAATATGTGTTATTACATGCATTTAAACATATTAATAAATACAAATTGACTTAAAAAAACATTTATTTATTAAAACATTAAAAGTTTTTTTTTTTAAATAAAAAAATAAATAAAGCATAACAATTATTTAGTTTATTTAATAATGTATAAATTAAAAAAAAAAACTTAAGAGTTTGCAGCACGAAATGCTTCATATATAGCAAATTCTTAAAGGTGTTCATCAACACAACTATTTTTTCAAACACTTAGACTATAGCAAATTATAGACAATCATAAGCATTTGTGTATTTTTATGATCAAGTGTCAAACCTATGGATCAAATTTGAATTTACAAGTGTGAAGATCATTATGGTATGAAAGTGACATAGAATGAAAACAAAATAATTAACAGTTTGCTAGAACATAATAAAACACAATTTGATAAACATCTTGTAAATTAATATCATCTTAACTCTAATATCTAAATATACTAATATATTATTACATTTGAATTCATCATTAAATAATTTATGTAAAATAATTTTATTTTCTATATATTTCACTTTTATTTACAATTATTCATTTTTTATTTATTTTTAAATCTCCAAATTTCACCATTCAATTGGTAGATGTTTAAAAACATATCATGAGAAAGCAAACATAAGGTCATACAAACATAAAAAAGTAAATTTCAATTAGTAGGGGTGGAAATCTAATGAAATATAACTACTCTTAATTGAATTGTGTGCTCACAAATCACATTCTATAGAGTGAATTTGACTTTACCAGTACATCCAAAATAACAATTTAACATAAGTTCATATTCACACTATCAAGATGTCTTACAAGAAAATATCATATTAAATTCATCTAAATATTATCTCATAAAATATATGGTTTAGTTATGAGGTATAATAGTATGTATCACTAATCAAATAACAAATTTATGGGAACACAAGAAAAAAAATGTTTTAAGTTCATTTTAGATAATATTTTTGACCATATATATATTTTTCATTTAAAAATTCTATGTAGTACCATAGTCCCCCAAGCTACATAGAATGTTGAACCAACACGCATTTACATGTCAAATATATTGTTTAGTCTCATACATCATTTTACTAATCAAAATTTATCATTTCACACCATATTTTTGAAGGTCAAATGAAGTCAATATATATAAAAATAAAAAATACATATAGGTAGCACTTATTGTCAGCTTTCTAAAACATGTTAATTTTTCCTATCCCATTATGTATTGATGTGTCATTTTGTAAAATTGCCACAAAGTTGAGGTCCTGGTTAATTTTGACAACCCATTTTCAACTAAGAATCCTTTGGAGTTCTAAATACAAATAAACAATTTCACAACTATGAATATAAATAAGATAATAATTCTTGAATATTAAGACACTAAGATGTATGTATGGCAAAGACACTATAATTTAGGGACATAATTTGTATCTCTAACTAACTAAATTAATCTCATGAAATACTCTTGTATAAAATAGACAAGAAAAGCCACAAATAATCAATTTTAGCCATTACAAAAATAGATGGACATGCTTATTTAAAGTTTTGGAAAATTCATCAATAACTACATCCTAAAAATAAAATTAAGAAAAAAAGTGAAGTTTCACATAAATCTATGCCAATAATCCAAGAAGAGGGAATTTAAATATAGAATAGTTTATATGTATACTATAGGTTTGTATGTGTAGCCACTAACACTAAAGAAAGGAGAAAAATGAAGAAATGAACATGATTTTCATTTTTCAATTACATGTAAATAAGTCAAATGTTTATATATATTTTTTCCAAGTTAAAGTTCAACCTTGAATTGAAAAAAGTTAGATGTTTTAGGTTGGGTTTTCCTATTTTATTCATATTTTTTTATTGTTTTTTGGGTTATAGGTTCATGACTAACACACATGGATCTTTGGGTCCCTCTCAAATATCTTTTAAATAAGTCATCATCTTGGTCATTGTGTTGATGATTCCCTACATGAGACTAATGTAGTAAGCATTATTATTGGTTTAAATCAATTGGACCCCACACAAAGCAAGTTTATCACCTCTTTGATTTTTATCACATAATTGAACAAGATAAAGGTCCACTAACCATCTTTTAACATTATTCAGAATGGGAAAGCCAACAAAGCGGGAATCATTCCTTCATTTAGGTGTGCAAGACATTCCCAATCAGGGAAATCATTTCTCAAGTGTTGACCTTGAATGGACACCTATTGGAGATGAAAATGGTGAGATAGACATATGTGCTGCAATCCCTCTTCAGAGACTCCCTTAGTTTGTTAAAGGGGAAGGCTTAGTAGATAGTACAAAGAAAAAATTTATACGCAAAGTGCATCGAGAGCCCAACTTGATAGAACCTAGTGACCATACAACCATGATGTACTCAAGGTTTGCTTAGATTCAATATAATAATTATGCATGTAAGAAACTATAGTTTCTAGTTGTTATATCAATTATTATATATTTTGTACATGTGTAAACAGTTATTGGTGTGCTTTTGGCCCCGATGATAACCGAAACAAACCTCAAACCATGGAAAGGAAACAAAGATTTGTCCCAAAAAGGGGTTGTCAAGCCCACTTTATTGTTAAGGTTATGTATGGTAGACCAAATGTTGCGATCATTACATATAATGATTTCAATCATTGTGATAAAAATGGTGAATTTTTCCATGGAAAAGATGACCCTTCTGGTGATCCAAGAAGCAGTGTTGCACCAAGGTTGTCAAATGAATGTAAATCGTATATTGAATCCTTATTGCTAATGGGGGTGGGGATTGACACAATATGCGAACAACATTATTTAGACCATGGTTTGACTCATTTGATGAATAAGAGGGACACATGTTTGTTGAGGAAAGATGTTTTGAATGCATGGAAAAGAGTACAGTCGCTTCAATCCCAAAAGAATGAAGATGACGCAAAAAGTGTAAGCATGTGGCATGCAGAGGAGAAAGATAACTTCTTTTACTATAAAAGGCCAAATAATGTGGAAAATATTCCATTTACCATAGGAATCCAAACACCATGGATGCGAGAAATGATGGTGAAACATTCACATAACTCAATCATTGCAATGGATTCCACATTTTCAACGAATAAATATGGTGTAAGTAAAACAATGTTAATTGTATTTATGAATCTTAATTTGAAATCATTAATTTATTCTACTAAACATATAATAATTTATCAATGGTTTATTGATGTGTAGTACCAATTATATACCTTGCTTGTATTTGATGAACAATAGGCTAGTATACCTGTTGCATGGGCCATAACCTCAAGAAATAAAGTTGAGGATATAAATGAATGGTTGACAAAAATTTGTAAAAGAGGGAAACAATGCAAAGAAGATTGGAATGTCAATGCATTTATGACAGATGACACTAGTGTTGAGATTGAAGCAATCAAGTTTTTACTGGCCTTAATATTTTATTTAATTTTTTTAAAATGCTACTTATGAGATTTTATAATGTAACAATTATTATTTTTAGATTGCATTACTTATGAACTTTTATAATGTGACATGTAGATTGTCCTTTGATTGTCGAGTACTTTTATGTATTTGGCATGTACGTAGGGCATGGTTGAAGAATGTATACAGGTAAGTCAATCTTTAATTAAAATATGTGGAATAACTCAACATTACATGGATAACCTCATAGCTTGATATTATGTTTTATAATCCAGGTATGTCAATAATAAGGATGTTGGAATTAATATGTTTGATAGATTAGGTGAGATAATGTATGCAATGAGTGATGACATAGAAATCACTACTCACCTAATAAAAAATTTCATGGAGGAATTCAAAGAGGAGAAGAAATTTATTGATTACTTTAAAAAAACTTGGTGTCATGATGAGACTCGTATTGGCAAGCTCATTAAATTATTCATTATGGTTTTTTATGCATTTACATCGTTTAACCTATTTTTATTTATACTAAGATGAATTTTATGATTGTTTGTATAGAGATGTGGGCAAAAAACTATAGAACTTTCCCTCATGCAAAACAAGAAACTAATGCTTCCATTGAGTCATACCACTGTCACATCAAGAGTCACTATTTAAGTGACCATTTAAAGAAATGCATGAGAAGAATGGATTGGATTATCCATACACTTCTTCATAGGGTAGAGCCATTCTATAAAAAAAAAAGATATTTGCAATTATCAGGGTTTTTGACTAACTTCAGAAAAGAAAGATATTGCATAACCTCATTAGAGAGGTAAAAAAAAATACCAGATATAGATTGCTTTCCATATGATCTCCTCCCTAACACATACCAGATAAGAAGCCAAACAGTTCCAACAAAATGGTATTTTGTTAGAAAATTTGGACCCGATTTGCATGTGTGTGACTGTCAGTGAGCAAAGAAGGGAAACATGTGCAAACATGTGTTAAAGATTTTAGATCTTCTAAAGAGAAACACAAATAATGAGCAAGATCAAGTTTCTAGTAAGGGTTATTTGAAATTTAAGTTTAATATTCATAGGTTAAATAATTATTATATTTTTCCTCAAAACTAACTAAATTAATCTCATTAAATTACAGATGGTGTTACTCCATTGCTTGATGATGCTGACAATGTCAGAGGGAGTTTTAGTCACGAAATTAATACCATTGGTAATGTTGATATGGTCGTTACAATTAAATATTAGTTTATTTTTTATGGTTCTCAAAATTAATTAAATCTTAATCCAATTATAGATGTTTGTAATCAAGTAGAAGATCAAGATGTGTTTGGGGTTGTCATTGGTGAAGACCAGAGAACATGTAAATTTCAATGTATATATTTTATAATGAAACATTAAGATATTTTTAAAATATTTTCAAATTTAATCATATATATTTATATTATAGATGGCTGGAACTTTCAAAATTCTATTGATTATTTAAATCATTTGCTCCAAAATTTACCAACTAGCGAAGATGGAAGAAAGAGATTTAGTCAATGTATTGAGAGGTTGAGAAAAGATATCAATACATCTCTTCCATCCTCTTCCAAATTCACACCAATCCCTGGCATAGAGAACATGTTGATGAGACGAATATCACCATGGTTTAGTCCAAGCAAAATGTGCAAACATCGTTCAACTCATCAAAGAGACAATGTCATCTCCAAAGACTTGAATGAAACAGCTGAAGAGTATGGAAATTTTCAATTCCCCTCTATAGGATGTAGAAAGAAAAAGAAAAAAAAGGTCATTAATCGCTCAAGAATTGCAATAAAAGAAGAAAGAGTTATCATGCAACAACCTAGTGAGTATATTTATTCATATGCATTTTAGTAATTTGCATAATAATACTTGTTTCTATTTCATATGTTAAATATACGTCATTGTAGGTTTGGATGATCAAGAAATTACTCAACGGCATCAATTACCTTTTTGTATTGATCTAAACCAAACAATAACAAATGAAATACAAGTTATAGATGGTAAATTTTTAACTATCAAATGTATTTATTAATTTTATACTTAATAAATTTACTATTGCTTATATTCATTATGTAATGCAATTTTACACTTGAAAACTTTATCTATGTTGATGTGTTAAATGTACATGTCATTACAGATTCAGGGGATCAACAAAACAATAAAGAACATACGTTACCTTTTTATATTCATCTTAACCAAACAACAATAGATACAATTCAAAGTGGAGATGGTATAGAAATTATAGAACACACTTCAATCAATTTTATGTCTTTGATTTTGAAAATATTTTTTTCTTAGTTGACGTGTTAATTGTGCATGTTATTGTGGCTTTAGATAACCAACAGAACACCCAAAAATGCATGTTACCATTTTCTATTGATCTTAACCAAACAGCTTCAACAATGGATGTAATGCAAAGTAGAGATGGTAACAATACGGTAATTTGAAAATTTTAAATTATAGTAGATAAGTTTTTATTTGGTTGGCCTAATTTATTTACTCTTGAGCATTAAAATATGGTTTGACTTGTTATTGTGCAGTCAATTTTTCATCCACCAAGTGGCATGAGGAGGTTAGATTTTGATGATCCACCACAAGTTTAGGACTCGCTTGAGACATATGATCAATTGAACTATTAGGATTTAATGTGTAGTTATTGAACATCCACATTGCATATAGATTTTGAGATGGCATATGGAGCTTGAGATGACATATGCAACATTTTGTAAAAAAAAATTTGAGTTGGTATAAATGCCAATTTTGTATATGCGTAAACAATTATTCTACATATTTATATATAAATCGATATACAATATAATTTTTCCTTATGTGCATATTTTTCAGCTTTCAACATTTAAATTTGAATGTATATTCACTTTAGAATGGTTGAATTATAATTAATAACAACTTATAGATTTATTTCTTGCAATCTTACTTTCCATGATGACTAAAAATCAATATACAATATAATTTTTTCATATGTGCATGTTTTCTAGCTTTAAACATTTAAATTTGAATGCATATTCACTTTATATTTTCCCATAAAGCACAACATTGTATCCTTTATATTTTCATAATTATTTTTTAAAAATACTTCATTTCCTCATTACTCATTTGAAAAAACAATAGAAGTGACTATTTCAAATATACAAATTTCATCCAATAAACATGGTTTTATCCAAAAATAAACACTAGCAATCACGCATTGGTGTGCAATGGGTACACCAAAGAGGTGTGGAAAGTTAATCAAGGAAAATTTTGGTCTATTTTTGGCATACATTTGTGTAGTACATGAGGTCAATTAGTAGGTCATTTAGAAAAATTATATTTGTGCAACAAATGTCTTAATGGAGAAATGATGTTTACATCCACTTATAGGGATCCAAACATAACTGAAACAAAACCTATAAATAAAGAAGATAATCAAGCTCCATTACCAATTGGCACATGGTATGTTTATAATAGAGAGAGAGAGGAAGATATAGGGATAGAAAGAGGGAGAGATAAAATAAGGAAGAGTGAGAGAGAGAGAGAGGGGGGTTTAAGGAGATATAGATAGAGAAAAGAGGGAAGAGTGAGAGAGCGAGACTTGGGGGTAAGGATATATAGATAAAGAGGAAGATATAGATAGAAATGGAGATGTAAATGTAGAAGAACGAGAGTGATATGTAGAGGACATGGAGAGATACAAATAGAGAGAAGAGAGGGATAGATAGAGATAGAAGAGATAAATATATAGAGGGAGAGAAGGAGAGAGGGAGAGGTAGAAAGATAAAGATAGAGATAGGAAGGATATATAGAGATGTGGGGTGAGAGGAGGAAGGATGGACAGGAGAGATAGATAAATGGATGGAAGAAGAGGGATGGGGAAAGAGATAGTGGATGAATAGGAAAGAGACACAGGAAGATAAAAGGATGGAAAAGAGAGGAAGAGGGAGACAAATAGAATGGAGGAAGATAAGATAGAGAGATAAAGATGCAGGATGGCCGGCTGAGATACGATGGAAGAGAGAGGGGACATCAAAGAGATAGACGAAGATGAAATGAAGACATAAAGACACACACGGCGACAGATGACAGACAAAGCAGACGGTGCGATACAGATGTTTGTTCACGAGAAACAGAGGGAGAGGAGGAAGATGGTGCTGACATGACAAAGAGGAGAAAGACACAAAGATGAACGAATGGGAGGAAGATAGAGACGGATTAGGAAAGGGAATGGGAGAGATGGAGAAAGAGGGAGGAGAGGTGGAGAGAAGGAGACAAGGAAGGAGGGAGGACAGGTGGAAGGAGAGGAAAGAAAGAGGGAGCAGAGATGGAGGAGAGGGAAACATGCATGGACACAACAAAGAGGAGATAAAGAGATAATGTGGTTATTAGAGATAGTAGGGAGGATGGAGGAACAGGAAAGGAGAGAGAGAGGATGAAATGAAAGAGATATAAATGGATGGAATGGAGAAGGATATAGATAAAGAGGAAAATGGAGATGGAATGGAGATGGATATGTGGACATGGAGACAAATAAAATAGAAGAGGGATAGATAGGAAGGAAGGAGAGGGTGGATAAAGGAAGGATAGATGGAAATGTGGATATATATATATACATATATATATATATACATATATATATATATGGCATATATATATACATATAGATGTCTGTGAAGAGGGAGAGGGAGAGAGAGATGGATGAATAGAGAGAGACATGTCTAGAGATAGAGGGAGAGAGAGGAAGATAAAATTATAGATGGAGATATAGCAAGAGAGGAAGAGGGAGACAAATAGAGAGAGGGAGAGGGAGAGATAAAGATAGAGAAAGATAGAGAGATAGAGAGATAGAAGGGGGAGAGATAGAGAGATAAAGAGGGAGAGGGAGAGAGATAGAGAGATAAAGATAGTGATAGGGAGAGAGAAACATAGTGTGTGTGAGTGAAAGACATATGGAGATAGAGTAATAGAGGTTTTAGAGGTGAATTATCATATACTTAATCAAATGACATGTTATGTTGATTCGTAAGTGCTTTATTTGATCTATTAAGATTACTTGCATTAGGGAAATATAGCATTTTCTTTGAAAGGAATATAGAAGTTATTTACATGTTGTTTTATGAAGTGCTTGTAATTACTCCATAATAGGAGGAATTTTCTATCATTGGTATTATCTACCAGGAATGATGAAATAGGATTAGCTTATTTAAGAAAGTGTCTTACTACTCCTATTGCTCCTATACAGGAAGTAGCTATTGTTGATCTATTCATAGATGGTTAGATTATGTGTATAGTGTGAGATATGTCAATGTCATGAAGTGACTTGGAACTATTATCTAACTATGCTAGGAAACCTTGGGGATGATAAGATTTAAACTTAATTGAAAAAAAATGGTACACTACCCTTTATAATTTGGGGGCATAATTTGTATCTCTAACTAACTAAATTAATCTCATTAAAAACTCTTGTATAAAATAGAGAAGGAAAAGCCACAACTAATTATTTTAGCCATTACAAAAATAGATGGACACGCTTACTTAAAGTTTTGGAAAATTCATCAATAACTACATCCTAAAAATAAAATTAAGAAAAAAAGTGAAGTTTCACATAAATCTATGCTAATAATCCAAGAAGAGGGAATTTAAATATAGAATAGTTTATATGTATACCATAGGTTTGTATGCGTAGCCACTAACACTAAAGAAAGGAGAAAAATGAAGAAATTAACATAATTTTCAATTTTAAATTACAAGTAAATAAGTCGTGTTTATGTATATTTTTTCCAAGTTAAAATTCAACCTTGCATTTAAAAGAGTTAGATTTTTTAGGTTGGGTTTTTCTATTTTATTCAAAATTTTCTATTGTTTTTTGGGTTATAGGTTCATGACTAACACACATGGATCTTTGGGTCCCTCTCAAATATCTATTGTTATGTTTAAAGACACCTTAATCAAGGAACCTAAATCCTAGAGAAAGAAGTAAGAAGTCAATGACCATGGTTATGTTATCTCCTTTGAATAAAAGCATATAAATATGAAATTTATAAAAAATAATAATTTAATATTAAATCTAATATTCATAATTCATAATTAAACAAAATTCCATAATTAAATATTTAGTTTTATTATATTTATTAAAAATCTAATACTCAAAGTTCATTCAATACCTAATTACACAATTAAAAAATTTATTTTATAATTTTTATTTATTTATTATCAATATAGAATTGTTTATTCAATCAAAACCTAAACCTTAACCTTTGTATATAGATAGATATAGATATATAGCGTGAAAGTAAAACTAATTATATAAGAGATACAAGCGATATATGTATTATACATTATATATCAAAGCGTATTTGTTTAAATAAAGACACCTTAATCAAACTTATATGGGACTTTTTGTGGAACCCTAAATCATTAATTCTGCGAAAAGGTAATTTCAATATACATTTTTTATCTTCACCTCGAGACAAAATTCCGATCATCCTTATGTAAGACGCAACTTTCGTACTAGTTGAGTTGCAATCAAGTGGGCCCGTTCTCTGGATGTTACCAAATCAGTTGAATCTCTAATTATAATAATATCATAATACTACCCGGAAACGGAAACGGCATCGGCGAAAGTGAAAACGAAAACCGGAAAAGTGACGGATCTAAAGGAGTTCTGGGCCCGGCCACCTAAGGAGTGTACCCTTAGAGTGTGGCGGATAAGCCCGGCCAAAGAAAACAACTAAGCATACAACAACTAGTCTAGCAAAATTACAGTAAGCTAGTCTATTGTCTATAAAATAAACGCCAGGTCAATAGTGGTGTCTGGCCTGAGAGATAGAAGTTTAGTTCATGTAGCTTATAATCGTCGACAGATCATATCTTTCCTATTTTATTGCATTTCACAGCATATTTACACGTTGATCGCCTTTGAATGTATGCGTTTGAAATGCGTCTCAGAATTGTCCTTTCCTGACTGCATTCAAAGTTTATGTCGAGAAGATCAACAGGTTCTGCATTGGGAAGTGTGGTCCTCCTTGTTCTCTTAGTTGTCAGTAGAATCTCTAATTAATATCAAATGATATTTAAAGATTTCCGCAGGCTGCAAATCTCTTCACCATACAAGTTGCATTTTTATGTGACGTATACAATGCTTTCACAATTGAGATTGATGGTTAAGACGATCATCTTAAGCTTTTATAAGAAAACAGTTCTTTATTTAATTTGTATATGTAAAAGGAAAATAAAATTCCGTTATCATCGTTAATCTCTAATTATGTAGATATAAAGAGTTAAAGTATTAATTTAATAATTTAAATTAATTAATGATCATTGAGATTGATAAATTCATCATTAAAATAATTATTTTAATAAAGTAAATGTAAGAGAGGATGGTAATTTGTTTTATGGTTGAAGAATAGTTATCTTTTTAGAAAATTTTAGAATATTTTTGTGTTGTTGTTATAAAATTATAATCTTGCTAAATGAACACTTCAAATTCCATACTTTATCTTTGCTTTGTTTGTGGTTAGCTTTCATAGTTTGCGTCGAATTTGTGATCATGGACTTGGTATTTGCTTGAGGATTTCACATTGTGGAGCTCATAGTTTTTCTCTATAATTCATCAAATTGATCCCTGTTTGGTTTTCATCATTTTAACATATGATGGACTAGTAGTATTTAAAAATATTTTGAAAGAGATTTACTATGTTGTGAAGAGACAATTTCTACTAGGTCAAACCCTATAAATGTGTAAAATAGATTAAAGACAATTTTCAAGGACACTACAATGATGTATGTAGATTTCTTACCCAATTTTAATTCATGAAGTTGAAATGCAATGCTATTGATTGTTGATTTCATACATTCTAGAATGTGAGAGGACTCTTGCAAGAAGAGAGATGTGGAATGAATCTTGCTAAATACTAATACACATCACCAAATCTCAGAAAAAAGTAACGCAGTTAGCTTGAGACTAGAAAATAAAGGGGATAGTGAACCAAATTTGAATTTTGAAGGAAAGAATGGGTTCAATTGCAAAATCATAGGGTTGAATCAACCACTTTAGAGATGAAAAAGTGTGTTGAAATGTGTGAATTTAACAACTATATCAGTTTAGGTACATGGAAAATGTGATGAATGTATGGGTACATAAAAGTATTCGAGTATGTACATGTACTTGGATAAATTAGGCAATAAGTGCCTAGGAATATTTGTGTATAGGGATGGGTAAAGTTTAAGAGCATGAGCCCATATTCACTTCAGATTGTGCCATTTGTCAATATATATGCATATCAAGACATATCTTTAAAATGGGTAGAAAAAAAGGGAAATGACAAGGATACACAAATCTCACCATTATATTTTTCACAACTTTGAGGTGCATTGGAATTCCAAAATGATCATGCATCCTCATAAATGCACCACTCACATACATGCATGTAATGTAAATACCTATATATTAAAGAATACAGAAAGGGTCCATGCAAATAATGGACCCTTATGTAGGGGCATCTCAACCATTTATTTTTTGTATTAATTGAAGGCATATTCTTGTGTCATATCATTAGGTTTTATTGTTTTGGTGAAAAAATGAGACATAACTAAAAGTTCATGATTGTTGACAAATTTGTTGGGTTGCTCATGAAATCATTTGGTAGGTAGGAAAAGTGAGTGTATTGTTGTAAAAATAGCTAATATTTTGGAAAAATACACAAAATGATATAGAATTACACATTTCTTAGAAGAGTGCATGAGGCTCATATTTTTAAGAGCTTTGATACCATATCAAAGTCACCCAATTGACTCAAGCAACCAAGATCACCTACAAACCTAGAAATAACCTTTTACAAGAAAATATAAAGAAATGAATTGTTGGATTACACAATGAAATATGATACCATAAGGTTACATAATGTAATTGATGAACTTTGCTTATATAGACAAAGTGAAATATATGAGATCATAAAATTATGATAAGAGTCACAATAATATGAAATCAGACACAAAAACTAAATAACCATAGAATTTCCCTAAGTAAACTTAACTAAAATACTACAAACAAGATCTATGAGATAAATAAATTCTAGGTGACATACACTTTTCACACTAACACTGATCAGTTAAATACATCTTAGAGAGAATGAGAAAACATGTAAATATGCAATGATGTAAACATTGAATGATTCTAAAATCCATCCTTAAGGATAAATACAATTCTAGAGGAGAATATACATGATTTATTTTTTGGTCGTATCCAAGATCACATTCATCATGAGGTACACATGTTTAGTCCTAACCCTATATCTAAGTATTTTATCTTAGCACACAAGGAAAAGGAGAATTCTATAACTCCAAGAAGGTAATTGGTTAATAGAATAAGAGAGAAAGGATTGTTAGCACAATCACCTCCTTAGCCTACTAGATTGACATAATAGATTAAAGAGAATAAAGGAAAAGGGGTATGTTTCAATTGCAATAGAAAATATAGTCGAGGACTTAAATGTAGTGAAAATAAATAATTCTATATTGATGTTCCAAGTGAGGAAGAAAGGAGGAACCAATTTTAGCAACTAATAAGGATTCAAATGAAGAATCACAAGATCCAAGAACCAATCATTTATTTTCTTACACTCTTTGGCCTTAGCACTCCACAAACTTTCGAGGTAGTGGGTTTCTTAAAGGAAAGAGTAACAATCTTGATAGACTTGGGAAGCACTCATAACATCATCAATGTAAGGTTGGCTACTTATCTAAATTATTTTATATATCCATCTCTATAATTTCAATTCTTGATTACAAATGGGGACACTATTAGTTGTTCTATAAAATTCCATATCATTAAATTATTTGTGGGATATTATAATCTTGATTTTCCAATGTTTGATATCTCTATGGGTGTAATTGATATAATTTTGAGAGTATAGTGGCTTAATAATATTATAACTGTTGATATAAACTTCTAGGAATTAGTCATGTTATTTTAATTAAATGGAATGAAAATAGAAGTTAGAGGTTTGCATGAAAAGTCTTCATATATGGTAAGCTCTCACCAAATTTAAAAGTTTCTTAAGAAGGGAGAAGATGGGTTTGTAGAACAATTTTTTTTATCAAAATAATATCAATCAAAGGGCTCTACACCATTTGATCTACCAAAAATATAGATAAGCATTTAGTAGTTGTTGGGGGGAGATGCCAAAAATATAGTCTCCTAAAAGAGATCATGATCATAGCATTCAACAAGTACCTAGGAGCCAACTAGCCAACAACATGCCCTATAGGTATCCATATGTACACAAAAAAGAGATTGAGAAGATAGTTAAAGAAATGTTGGAGGCAGGGATTATATATCACAGTTAGAGTGCTTACTCCTCCTATGGTAATATTGCACAAGAAGGATTAAATTTGGAGGACATGTCTTGATTGTAGAGAGTTCAATAGATACACCATAAAAGATAAGTCTCCCATTATGGAAATTGATGATTTTTTAGATGACATTAAAGGTTTTATTTTACAAAAATCAATCTAAATTTTGGTTATTAGGGTACTTGTGCACAAAGATGGGGGTAAAAAATAGATCTTAAGTGGCCACCTTTTTTTTTCTGAAATTAAGAAATATTGACCTTAGTGGATAAATTGAGGATAGTTACAATAAAAAATTTAAGATGCAATAAAAACAAGAGTCGTAGTGCTCTACATCTACTTTCTAAACTAGTATTTTTTTTAAATGGTAGAGATTAAGGGATTCAAAAATGGGGGCCACAGAAATTGGTCCTATTTTTTTCAAAAAGAACATAACATAGCATCTATTGTGCCCCCCCTTAAATGTTAAATTTTTTTTAGTATTTTTAAAATTGCTTCAATGTGAAATTAGCTAGCAAAATGTAGTTCATCATTGATTTTTTTCATAAATTTTTAATGAATATACATTATTTTTTACTAATTTTCAAATTGGAAAAATCCTAAAAAATAAAAAATTGACCATGATCCCCCCTAAATATTTTGAAAACTAAATAAAAAATAAAAAATATTTGTGTAGAATGGAGTCTACTTTCTAAAAATGTAATTTATTTAAAATTTCAATGAATGGTTAAAAGACAAAGTAAAAAATACCAAACATTGGTTTCTAACAAAAAAGTGGATACAACAGTAAAAGAGATTAAAGATGAAAGCCTTAACATAGTCAAAATGTGAAAAAAATTACATGGTTAGATAGATAAGAGAGATCATAACATTAACCAAGTGTTTTTTACTCAACCTTGAAACATGTTCAAAGCTAATGGAGAGCACAAACAAGATTATGTGATTTTTTTTAGAATATGCAAAAACACATTTATGGGTGTTGGAAAGGAAGTCAAAGCCTTTGGGTTGGAAATCTAAAGCAAATCCAATCCAAGGGCTTGGGAATTCTTATAGTAGGCAAAAACATGAATGCATTATAATGTGCTCATGTTATTTGAATGCATTGACAAAATGTGAGTGCATTATAATGCGCTTGCATTTTGTGAATGCATTGGCAAAACATGAGCACATTATAATGCACTCACATTATGGTCTGTATTGAAAAAATTTCCTTGTTTTTTATTCTCTTTCTTGTCCTTATGTTTCAAGGAAACTATATTTGACATTTACTTTCTTATACTTTAATTTATATTTCATGTATAGGGTATGTGCATAGGATCATCATGGAAAAAGTAGGCCGTTAGGTGGCAAAATTTAAAAAAAAATCAGAGTTAGGAAACTTGACGTAAAAATTTGAATAAGTTATTTATAATATTTCAAAAATATGTAAGAATAGAATCTTTAGTAAATTTAATTTAGTTTCTAAACTACTAGGTTTATTTGAAAACAAAAAAATCTGTTTGATGAAAATTTGAAATTTCAATGCAGTAGTACTTAAATTTCAGGGGAAAAATAAGAAGTAGGTGTCTATCTAACCACCCTAACAAAAATAAACTGATCATATTTTTTTATAATATTTTAGATATAAGTAGAGGACTCATGTCCCGATGTGATGCATATTCTTTTGTAATTTTTTTCCATGTAAATAATTAATTATGACTTTTTTGTTACAAATTTTTAAAAATATAAAACACTCGTATGTCTAACCACCTTACCTTTGTCAAAACTTAATAAAATTCAAAAAGAAAATTAATTTTATAGTATATGAAGCATAGAATGTGATGCATGTTTTAGATTCAAAAAATATGATATAGTTTGAAAGCTATAGATTTTTTTCAATCAACCTATCAATCAGGACTTTAGTTGTAATTCAAATAGAAAATGAATAACAATTATTTGTTAAATTTAAAGTAAATGAAAATTTATATTGGTGGAAAGATGAGAAACTCCTTTAAAAACCCTTTTCGTTTCATCAATTTGGGGTAAAAAAAAAGTCGTCAGCCACATGGGCCATCATATCACTTACATATTGCCACTTTTTGGCCTATCATGATCTTGCACATACCCACCTTCTTGAATGAAATAATCCAACCATTGGCTCTGGTCTGTCACTATGGGTTCCTTACATGCTCTCCATGCTTCACCAAAATCTGCATCATCTTTATACATATGTTTCAACTCTTCAAATCCCAATACTTGTACTCTCATCTCTATCAACAAATTCTTCCTTTTGTTTAATGCATTTTTAAATTTGTTTCACTTGCCACTTCTATGCTTCAACACAAATGCATAACTCTACAAGAATTCAACCCATCTCATATGTCTTTGATTCAACTTTCCTTGAATGTTCGGATACTACAAAGCTTGACGGTTTGTATACAACAAAAACTCCTTAGGCAACAAATAATGTCTCCACTTCTTCAAGGCTTGAATTATTGCATAAAAATATTTATCATAAACAAAGTATCTTCTTCTAGAATTTTCAAATTCTCAATGAAATAGGCTATAGGTCTTCCTTTTTGACTCAACAATGCTCCAATTGCATGTCCACTTTCGTCAGAATCAACTTGAAATACCTTGTCAAAATCTGGTAATGCTAATACTAGTTGCTCTGTCACCTTTTCCTTCAAAAATTCAAAGCTCACACCATCAGGGCCTATGGCCTTATCTTGTGCAAGAGAAAAAATCACCTTTCTCAATTCTTCCAATGAAAAATGCTTCATTGTTTCAGCATGTTCTGCATGAGAGATAAGAGTTGGTATCGTTGCCAAAAAATATCTTGCCTCCCTTGTGTAGAAGTAGAGTTAAGAGGTGCAAGAAATTGCTAAAAAAGATTTACACCTTTCTGAATTTCATTTGCACTTGTCAATTGTTTACTTGATTTTATATCCTAAATTGAAAAGATGGGTTTTGTTGGTCTTTTCCGTTGGGTTGATGCATGGAATTTTTTTGTGTTGCAATCTCCTCTCAACCATAATTCTCTTGACATCTTATGCTAATAGATTTCCTCTCTTTTCCCCATTTCTTCCCAAATTATTTGTAGATTTTTATGTTTTACATATGGATTGGAATCCATTCCATTTTGAATAATATCCTCATGGATTTTTGCTGCTACTTCATTTTTTTGTTCAAAAACATTTTTAAAAACTTGCACATTCTAGGTTTCGATTTGCCCCTTGATAAATTGCAATTTCTTAAATAACTAAAACATTTTAGTGCCACTTTGATGCGATGCACTCACCCACCATTGTCTAAGCAAGGGCAAGAATAGTGAAAGCCTAAACTATATTTTCTCAAATTTGAAGGAAGGCTTGTGTTGAGGGGACATATTCTTGTTCTTTATCAATAACAAAATTGCATAATGGTCTGAGCATACAAATGGAAATATTTTTGAGGATAAGAGAAAAGGTTCAAGAACCCAATTTGGATAAATCAAGAACCAATCTAACTGAATGGCTATTTATGAAAAATATCTTCTCTTATTCATCCAAGTGAAACTACCTTTCTATGGAAACACATCCCTTAGAGAATTATTAACAATAAAATTATCTCAACCTCTATTATACTTTTCAAATGTGCCACAAATTTTCTTCTCTGGTCTTACTAAAAAGCAAAATATCATCCAAGTAAACAATGACAAACTTATCCAAGAATTTCTTTAATAACTCATTCATTAATCTCATAAAAGTTCCTAGTGCATTGGTCAATCCCAAAGGCATCACTAACCACTCATACAATCCTTCATTAGTCTTAAATTCAGTCTTCCATTCATCTCCTTATCTAATTCTGATCTGATAATACCCACTCTTGAGATCAATCTTTGTAAAAGACTTTTCTCCACACAAATAGTCCATAATGTCATCCATCCTTGGTAATGGGAATCTATACTTGACATTGATTTTATTGATTCCTCTTGAATCTATACACATTCTCCACTATACATCTTTCTTTGGTGCAAGTACAATAGGTACCACACATGGGCTCAAACTTTCTCTAATCAATCATTTCCTCAACAACTCTTGTATCTTTTAGTTCAACTCTACATTCTCTATCAATGCCATTTTATGTGTTGCTTTGTTTGGAAAAATTTCTCTTGGTATAAGATGTATATGATGACTAATACTCTAGATAGGATGGATTCCCTTTGGTACATTTTATGACATGATATCTGGATACTCTATTAACAATTCAGCTACCTCCTCACTCTTTGTATTAGATTTTTCTGCCTCTAGCTTACCCCTTGTCCTCAAAATCAATGCATAAAAAAAGTTCTCATGCCTCAATACATCAAGAAACTTCCAAACATAGTCTGGTAGTGTAACAAAATTCAATCTCTGCTCTTCCTCCAAAGGTATCAACTTGATTCTTTTTCAATTTGATGTCATAGTATTTCTTCTTTTTTCATGAATTAATTTCTTATCATATTTCCGTACTCTTCCTAATAGTAAATTGCATGCATCCATAGGTATAATATCACACAATAATTCATCTCTATATGGTGCAATATGAAATTTCACCAAACATTGTTCATTCACCAATATCTTATGCTCATCTTGAATCCATGCTATCCTATAAGGGCTTGGAAGTTTCAATCTCTTCAAATTAAGCTTGGTTATTAGCTCTTCTAAAACTAGATTATTAGTGCTACCACTATCAATGATAACTTTGCATGCCTTTCCATAGGACTTACATCTGGTTTTCAATAGGCTCTTCCTTTGTAGTGGTTCCTCAGTTACTTCCTCATGCATCAAATCTCTCCTCATCACCAATGATTCTCCTTTCTTAGGTTTCCCAACTGAATTAAGGGATCCAAGATGTTCTTCCTCCACACAATCTATTCTTTTGGTATGCTCGGGTTTCTTTCTAATGCTTCCATGATGACAGACAAATTCTTTATGTCCTTCACCTCCATACTTCAAACATGTTCCTTTGAATGGTCTTCTCTTAGATCTTTTTTCATCTCTCCAGTATCCATTACTACAGTAAGAATTATGACCTCCTCTGATACTATGGTATAATTTTTTATCTTCTCTTCCTCTATGATAATATCTAGCATCCTTTTCTTTACTCTGGTAGGGTTTTGGACATGTTTGTTCTACTCCACATTGTTGAGGATGTTTTTTGCACAACAACAACTCAAACAAGATACAAGTATCCTATCTCTCTTGAAAGGTAAATCTATATCCACAAGCCTCAACAGATAACCCGAAGGTCTCTAATGTCAGGTCTTGACAATGCATGAACTCAATGATAAATGTAAAAATGTTGGTAATCACAATAGGACCTTACAAATGAACAATGCTAGAAGTGTACTTTCATCAAATGCAGCAATATGGTGATGCTTCCAGTTCTAAAACTAACCCAGATTCAAAATAAACAACAAAATAGATAAGGGTATTAGAGAGATTCAACTCTAAACTAACTCCTAAGATCAATCACAATAATGATAAATGTTGCAAATGGATAGATCTCTAATAAAACCAATCTCTGCTTGATCAAGGACAAGCCCACAACTCTGCAGAAATGGTGCAATCTTTTAAGGAAATTGAAGATTTTCAGACTATGAATATTCATCTGCATACGGACCAATAACTAGCACAATGTAAACAAGCATCCACAGTTGAACTTGGCACAAAATAAGGCCCACTAACTTTACATAGCAAATTACAATCAACAAACTGCTAAAAGTATGGACCGAAGATCGATCAACATCATTAACATTTTACCATTATTGCAAAAGAATTGAAATCTAACATCTAACATTAAGAATTGAGAACAAGAAACCATAAACTGTCAAAGTGTAACACAAAGCTTGCCAAATCAACAATCCAATTGCATTAACTTCTCCAGCATTACATAACAATTTCCATTCTCTTTCCTCTCCTACAGCTACTACTTCTCTAACTTAGCTAATTCTGGCTTTTACAGCCTCTAATCAACTATTCTAACCCCTAAATTTGACCCCTTTACAAATGAGAAGGCACTGGCCCTTTATAGAAAATTACATTTTTAATCAATGGCCAGGATTTAGTTCATCCAATGGCTGCAATTGCATTTCTAGAAGCACCAAGCTGTTATATTTAATTTGGTAGCTCATGGTACATTATCATCCAATTGCATAAAAATAGTTACATCATGGAACAATGAGAAAGTAATATTATGCCAGATTGTGATTAGTGAAAATTATGATTCGATGATGAAATCAACTTCAAATGTCTTTTAGAAACTCCTTCTAGCTGTAGATAGTTTGGGCACAGATTCTCATGCAAGTTCCACTTTTAAAATTTGAATTGAACTCTTCCATATTTCCCTTTTGGCATGAATCCATATGCAAGTTCCCCTTTTAATATTTATTTAATCTTGAAAAACAATATCATCATTAGTAGCTCACATGTTAAAAATCCAATCCAAATTACACTTGAATAAAAATTTTGGCTTTTAAGAAAAACTTTCCATTTTCATATTTTTTTTCATTTTTGGAAGCTTTTATTTTTGAAATTTTTCTATCCATCTCAAGAATTTCATTTTCGTGAACATTTTAAAATTTCAAGGAAAAAATTTCCATTTTGGGAAAAAGAAAAATGCATTTTGAAACAAATTCCATTTCGAAAAAAAACATTTTTGAAAAAATTCCATTTTCGGAAAAAAAAAATGATTTTATTTTTCCAATTTGAAAATTACGATTTTTAAGGAATTTCGGGATTTTAGGGTCCTTTAGATTTTCTGTGGGGTCAAAGAATTTTGGGAAAATCCCGAGGGACGGATTTTCCTGATCACAAGGCTCTAAATCCCTAAACCTCATAACATTTTTTCTAGAAGGAATTTTCAAAAAGTTCAAAAAGTAGAAACTTAATGAACGGACTTTTATTCGAATGCAATAACATGCAATGAATCCCCACATATAAAGCATCACTATTACTATTACAATTAAATACACATTACAGATGAAACGTTAATTAGTACTCCCATTAAATACACATCGGAGATAAAAGAAAACAACTAAGCATACAACAACTAGTCTAGTAAAATTACAGTAAGCTAGTCTATTGTCTATAAAATAAACGCCAGGTCAATAGTGGTGTCTGGCCTGAGAGATAGAAGTTTAGTTCATGTAGCTTATAATCATTGACAGGTCATATCTTTCCTATTTTATTGCATTTCACAGCTTATTTACAAGTTGATCGCCTTTGAATGTATGCGTTTGAAATCATGTGCCTCAGAATTGTCCTTTCCTGACTGCATTCAAAGTTTATGTCGAGAAGATCAACAGCTTCTGCATTAGGTAGTGTGGTCCTCCTCCTTCTCTTGGTTGTCATCGGACCCATGTCGTTTAACCAAACCAAATCAGTTGAATCTCTAATTATAATAATATCAAAAGATATTTAAAGATTTCTGCAGGTTGCGCATCTCCTCACCATTCACGTTGCATTTTTATGTGATATACGTTGCATTGAAATAACTCGTTGAAATATCACATAAATATAATATAGAGTATTTTTATAAGAAAACGGTTCTTTATTTAATTTATATATGTAAAAGGAAAATAAAACTCCGTTATCCTCGTCAATCTCTAATTATGTAAATATAAAGAGTTAAAGTATTAATTTAATAATTTAAATTAATTAATGATCATTGAGATTGATAAATTGATCATTATAATAATTATTTTAATAAAGTAAATGTAATAGAAGATGGTAATTTGTTTTATTGAAGAATAGTTATCTTTTTAGAAAATTTTAGAATATTTTTGTGTTGCTGTTATAAAATTATAATCTTGCCAAATAAACACTTCAAATTCTATACTTTATCTTTGCTTTGTTTGTGGTCAGCTTTCATAGTTTGCGTCAAATTTGTGATCATGGACTTGGCATTTGCTGGAGGATTTCACCTTATGGAGCTCATATTTTTTCTCTATAATTCATCGAATTAATCCTTGTTTGGTTTTCTCCATTCTAACATATGATGGACTAGTAGTATTTAAAAATGTTTTCAAAGAGATTTACTATGTTGTGAATAGACAATTTCTTCTAGGTCAAACCCTATAAATGTGTACAATAAATTGAAGACAATTTCAAGGACACTACAATGAAGTATGTAGATTTCTTACCCAATTTTAATTCATGAATTTGAACTGCAATGCTATTCATTGTTGATTTCATACATTCTAGAATGTGAGAGGACTCTTGCAAGAAGAGAGATGTCGAACGAATCTTGTTAAATACTAATACACATCACCAAATCTAAGAAAAAAGTAATGTAGTTAGCTTGAGGCTAGAAAATAAAGGGGACACTCAACCAAATTTGAATTTTGAAAGAAGGAATGGGTTCAATTGCAAAATCGTAGGGTTGAATCAACCACTTTAGAGATGAAAAAGTGTGTTGAAATGTTTGAATTTAACAACTATATTAGTTTAGGTACATGGAAAGTGTGATGAATGTATGGGTACATAAAAGTATTCGAGTATGTACATGTACTTGGATAAATTAGGCAATAAGTGCCTAGGAATATTTGTGTATAGGGATGGGTAAAGTGTAAGAGAATGAGCCCATATTCACTTTAGATTGCGTCATTTGGAATTATATATGCATATCAAGACATATCTTTAAAATGGGTACAAAAGAAGTGAAATGAAAATGATACACAAATCTCACCATTATATTTTTCACCACTTTGAGGTGCATTGGAATTCCAAAATGATCATGCATCCTCATAAATGTACCACTCACATTCATGCATGTAATGTAAATACCTATATATTAAAGAATACATAAAGGGTCCATGCAAATAATGGACCCTTATGTAGGGGCATCTCAGCCATTTATTTTTTGTATTAATCAAAGGCATATTCTTGGGTCATGTCATTAGGTTTTGAGTTTTATTTATTTTGGTGAAAAAATGAGACATAACTAAAAGTTCATGATTGTTGAAAAATTTGTTACGCTGCTCATGAAATCATTTGGTAGGTAGGAAAAGTGAGTGTATTGTTGTAAAAATAGCTAATATTTTGTAAAA